>JANJYP010227151.1:0-11754 GCA_024605115.1 Rastrelliger brachysoma | reverse complement strand
AGAGCTCCTGCCTCGTGAACATGTCTCGCCCATTCACATTAGATCTCTGACTTCACATACACCTACAGTGAATGATCTCTGCAGCATCATATTGAAGCATGACATCTTTCCTGCAGGAGTTCATTCAGTAAAACCTTCCAGTCACTGTTAAAAGATGTTTTATACATTTGAAATGTACCCTCTGTACCCTCTGCTATCTGACAGATCCATTGCCAAGAATTGATGTGAATTGGTCTTCTCTCTCTCAAGTGTGTGTGTGTGTGTGTGTGTGTGTGTGTNGTGTGTGTGTGTGTGTGTGTGTGTGTGTGTGTGTTGTGCTGATGTGGCTGTGAATGTGATCTTCTGCTAAGGGGATTTAGACGGGTCGAGGAAAACACTTGTAGCCTCTCAGGTTCAAATTGCAGCTAAGACACAATCCAAGAGGAAGTCAATGTAATTTCACCTGGAACCGGAGCTATAGTCGTACACAACAGAGTAATGATTTCAGATACTGAACATATTTTGCTATGAATATCAAATTAAAATACACATAATGACTTATTGCTGCTTGCTTTGCCACTGACTGACACGTCCATTAATGTTACACTTTCTGTCTGACTGTCTTTGTTTAATCCATTTGTCTCACAAACTTCTCACGAAACAATGCTTTGGCTGGGTTTGTAGTACAAAGAGGGTTTGTTTGTTTGTTTGTTTGTTTGTTTTTACACTATCCAAGAATGAGTGGGTGGTGGAAAACTGTCTGTGCTCAGTGCCCAGGAGAGGATACTATGATTCAGTAGAAGATAAAAACAGGTGAACGCAGGATTTTCAAAAGGAAAAGTTTGAGATAGTGTTGAATCATCTGTAAACTGTGGATTAATGCTCGAGGGGTTGTGCTTAAATGCTATTTCTGAAGTGAAAGAAGGTCGCATGCATCACTGTTATTTCAAATAGAAGGTGATGTTGATTCAATGGAAGGTCATGCTCTTGCTGCTTTAAATAAAAAAAAAAACTGAGTAATAGGAATATGAAGTCTGCTTTTTCAGATCATATCGGATACGTTTGGTCCTTTGGTTAAATATATATGTACAATATATAGTAATATAACTGCAAAGAGAAGTGATAATAGCATCAAACTGTGTGGAGGCACTACAGTTATCTAGCACCTCCAACTCTGATTTAGCTCAGCAGCAAAATGTGCAATCTCACTTCCCTTTTTTCTCACTCTTATCTTTTGCTATTGTTAACTCAGTCACTCCATCCCCTCTTCTCCTTTCAGTCTGCTGTCACTCATCTCATCATCGTCTCACTCTACCACCTGACCTTTTGTCTCAGCCTCCTTCTGCATTTCCTCTCTATGCACACATCTGCTCTTCACATCTGTCTTTCCTCACTCCCGGTTAATAAAAGCTATGCATATTCCTGTTTTTAAGTTCACACAGGGAGACAGAGTGTCTTGCTGGCATTGCTTTCAATAGAAATACCTTGCTGCTGCTCTCAAAAAAAGATGAAGAAAGAGATAGATATTCCGCTTAGATTTATTTCATTCTTTTATTCCTTCACCAAATTTTCCACTTCTTCCATCTCATTTGCGTTTTCCATCGGCCGAACAGTACAGGGCTCAATAAAAGATTCATGCATTAAGGGGAAAATTAGGTTTTCCCAGTCTCTTTTCCCTGAGGCCAGCCTCACCAACATCTCATTTGTTCCCAGGTAACAAATTGCAGTATAAGGAAGCCGGGGCCTCTTGGTAATGGATCCATTGCAAGCATCAATTTACCATTGATCACAGTGGAACTAGTTGTTGGTTGCTGTGTGCATTTCACCGCCTGCTCCTTTGTGTTCCCCTCAAAGCTAGTCATTCAATAAGAGTGTATTAAAAAGGCTTGATCCTCAAGCCCGAAATTAAAGGGACACAAGAGATCAACAACTTAAATGCAATTTTTTGATTTTTGAAGAGAAAGCCGGAGTATGCTTGAGTGGAGTAAGTGCTGCAGAGAAGTGAAATATCATTTGTCATGTTGGTTATCTTCTGTCTTCCGGTATGCAATAAATGGGGATTCCTCTGATTCATGTGCCTGTTATGGGGGTGGTCTCTACTGAGAGCAGTCATACGATGTCTCTGAGTCTGGGAGACTTTAGTAAAGTCACAGAAAGAAAATAATTCTAGTGAGTTGTCAGAGTTAGTGACACTAGTTTAAAAGTAGGGATAGTAATGTTCTGTTGGTCTGTCAGCCAGCCAGCCAGTCTACCAGTTTGGTCCAGACTAATATACCATTACAGTTAGCATTGACTCCAACTTGACTCCAGTGTGATATCTCCACTTCTACAAAATGAATTGCCCCAACATTCATGTCTATATCAAGCAGGTCAAACTTTGAACGTGTCAAATATTTACCGAAACTGATATTCAAAAGTGAATGGATTACCATCTTTTTGTTTAAATATTATTTGTTGGCAGTTTTTGTCTTTATTGTACAGCTATCAGTGAAGTAACAGACAGGAAACAACACAGATGGATACAACATGCAAAGGTCTCTCACTAGAACTGAGTCATGGATGTTGCAGTTATATGACGTGAAGTAACTTTTCTGCTACGAGAGTACACTGCATGATTACCATCTTTAAAATAATCTATTTCACATCAGCATTGTGAACATGTTATCATATCTATATTGGCATTGCAAAGCACTTCTGCATTATGTATAACCTCAGAAAGCAGCTAATTTGGCTAGAGACTGTTTTACAAACTTGGGATGCATAGGGTATGAAAGACACAGACGTTAACAAGCTTAGAAAGTATTAACAAAACGGAGCTATAGAGTTGGATTATGGTAGTTGTAGAGTTAGACCCATATTGAGAAGGGTACCTCAGCTGTTTCAGATTTGACCATTCTTTTCTCTCTCTCTCTCTCTCTCTCTCTCTCTCTCTCTCTCTCTCTCTCTCTCTCTCTCTCTCTCTCTCTCTCTCTCTCTCTCTCTCTCTCTCTCTCTCTCTCGTGTCCCCCAAGTACATCAACCCACTAAAGTGCTTTTTATTATTCTGTTATGTATCCAAGAACATTTTAAAATTCTATTTTAAGATATTTGTGTTGTTGTTTTTAAACCATTAGAAGAGAAAACAATGTAAAATAATAAAACAATAGTGAACCAACTAGGTTACAGACTTAGAATAGATTTCCCCCAGCTGTTAACTACCTCACGTGGTCTTGAATACAACACTGCCGACTTGTGTGGTACACTGCAATTAATTGAACTGCTATAAATATTTAATGACATCCACAAGACTGCTCCTTTCATGTATAGATTGAAAGCAGCAGTGACCTGATATGAGTAGGAGATGCAGGAGGTGAGCATAGAAAAATGAGCCACCGCACCATCAAAATTGCACTATGACTACTACATTAACACTAATGGAAGCAAATACTATCAATTTACGATGATAGTCTCTCATGACGATACCAGACAAGTCAAGATTCCACCAGGAAATGATCTGTTTATGAATTATGTTACAGTGGAAGTGAAAATTTGAATGTGTGAAATCGTACACCTGAACACAGGAAACAGCACAACTTTAAGCAACACTGTGTAACTAACCAGAAACATCCATAACACACGCAAACACACACACGTTCACAGTTGCACACATTCTCTACTGACGTTTACATCAGATCACACTGCACCACCTCATTTCATTGGCTCATCAGTGAGGAGTAAAAATAGTCAAGTGGTGCTAACTGATAAAAGATGGTGTCAGGCTGCCTAGAGAGGCTGTCCTGTACTTATGCAGATGGAGAGTTTTTGACAGCCAAGCAAATACACAGATAAAACACTCCCCAGCCTCTGATAAAAATGCCTAACAAGAAATCCCAGACACATCAACAGCAAGGTAAACTATGTGTGTTAAGACAAGTAAATATGATAATGGTTTGTTCCTGAAAATAAGGAAGTGACAGATAGGTTATTAATTGTTATCTGCATACAGCACTGTTTTTAAAGTAGTGCTCATAAAAGAAATGATTGTGCATAGAAAAGATCAAGAGATGAGCTAGTTTTTAAAGGGTATATATCCAGGTCTACATTTTCTCTCTCCTGGAATATGTTTGCATGATTCATATGTATTTTTTATTTTCTCTTATACTGGCTATATGCAACCCATGAGTCCAGCCTCCAGTCTGTCTGTTTTAGCCTTTGTTTGTGTAAAGAACCCCTCATGATCAGTCGACTCTATTCTGGTTGATTAGCTCCCAGGCAACAACCAAGCTACAGAGGATTTCACATCCTTTACTCGAAATGTCAACTTCTCAAATACACCTGTACATGTTTTAGCTCGAATCTGAATCGAAATATGTAAGTAGACAACGCAAACAGCCCATGGACCAACCTTAACAACAAAGACAATATGATGAAAGGCCAATTGTGGACGTACTGATCTGATGCTAGTTTGATGGGGAAGTGGAGGTAACATTCCAAGCATTTACACAAGCAGCCCTGCTTTTTGACGTTCAGGGAGCATTAATGCATGTTTTAACTATGAAAACCACAAAAATCAAATAGTTTCATCTGGTTTGTATCAACATCACATACTCAAATAAAATCTATACTGATGCTTAGTGTGGGAGACTTGGAATAAATGTAGTCCATTAACTACATCAAAACCAGGAGGCAGCATGGTTGTAAATACTAATTGCCCATCACAAACTACACAGGTGAGATCAGAGAGTTAATGTACTGAAACCTAAACAGAAATCCATTCAGCATGAGTGCAAGGATGAGCAGTGATGCTGATCTGTAAATAAGTACCCTGACAACAGTAGCAAAGCTGGAATCTTAGCCTTGTTATAAATCACACAAATGCTTAAATGAAAAGAATGCAATTAGTTTTAGTGTCACAACAGAAACATTTAGCTGGTTATTACACATTCATGCATCTACATGTGTCATTTTTTAAATGTCTGCATCAGTAAACAAGTCCTACACATGAGTAAGAAAGCCACCAGGGTCCCAATACACTGACACAATTCTGGTTTCAAACAGATCTTCAATCAGAAAGGTCAAGTCCTCTGTGTAAATTAATGCAAGCAGTATGTTGCGTAATCTACATATGTATCTATGTGTGCCTGTTTCAGCTTTCGTATTTAATTTAGTTCAATCACAAGGTCTCACGATTGAAGCTGTGTTGCAGACCATGCATAATCACTTGGTATCCAATGAACATCAAGGGGTGTTCAGCAGAGCGCAGGTGTATGCTCACACATACACTAATACACATGCTCAAAAGCTATGCTCTTAAACAGACACTATGTAATTCCATTTACAGACATACCCACAGAATGAACAATAGTGCAAACTATGTCATTTCTACTTTCACAAATAGAAACTCATAATTTCTCTGCTCTAGCTGTCATTTAATCTCTTTTAGAAGTGTCTGTGCCACTGTTGAAAGTGATCATCAAGGAGACTATTTTTATTTACAAGTCAAGAGGTATTTCATTTGCCATGACTAATTTAACTCAAACATACTAATTAAATCAGTATCAAATAAAATACCCATGTCTATAACACATCCAAATGCCTGAAAAAGTAGTTAGTAGTTAATTGTTGAGGTTAGAACATTTATGATTTTTATTTTTTTTCCTACAATGTGCAGCCTTATAACTAAATGCTGTGTCATCATGTTTGGTCTTGACCAGTGCCTGAAGACCAAACACTTCTCAGGAGTTCATAGTGTCAAAGCACATCGGAGATATTTTTGTGCCCCAAGCCATTCAGTGATTTAAAATGTAGGAGCAAAATTTTAAAACCAATTCTGTGACTCACTGGGAGTGTGATATGTTCAGCTTTTTATGTTTCAGTGAGAATTCAAACAGCTGCATTATGAATGAGCTCATGCTGTCTAATGTCTTTTTTAGGGAGACCTATGAAGAGACTTTTGCTGCAATGTAATTTTTTCTAGGCCTTGTTTGGACAAGAATCTTCTGATTCTGGCGATGAATCGCTTGACATGACAGAAGGCTGACTTTGTTCTGGACTCGATGTGACAATTAAAGTTACAGTCTGAATCCATGATAACACCAAGATTTCTAACTTGACTTTTAGCCTTCAGGGAGTCGAGGTGAGTACGAGTTTTTTCAGCTTTTCTTCCTTTGCAACAAAGACAGTTATCTCTGTTTTTATTTAGTTATGGGAAGTTTTTGCACATCCAATTATTTATATGTTCAGAGCATAGTGTCATTGCATCTAGAGCACCAAAGTCTGGGTGTTATTTGCATAATTATGGTGAAAGATTATGTTTTTGGAATAATCCAATCCTAATCTTCAATCCTTGGATTGAAGATTAGGTTTCCCTAAATCCTAGTCTCTTTGTTAAAGATAAGATCTAAAACAACACCCTGGCATAGAATCCAACCTGATATTTTAGTCTGTCCTACAGTATTGTATGGTCACCAGTGTCAAACACTGTGCTAAGATCTAGCAGCACTAGAACTGATGATTTGCCAAAGTCAGTGTTTTACTGAATGTTGTTTGAAATTTTAATAAGTGTGGTCTATCTGTTGTAGTGGGAGTATCAAAGCAATCCTTTGTGGTTGAGAAATTACTAAGTTCTCAGTTTTTCAATGATTTTCTGATGAGGGGTAGATTTGATACAGATCAGTCATGGGAAATTACAGAGCAACCTGGGTTAGTCTTTTTAATAGAAGCTTGATGACTTCAGTTTTTAAAGTTTTGAGAAAAGTTCCTGAAAGGAAAGAGCTGTTAACTATTTCCAGTGTTTATATTGCCAGTACATCAGCAAGAGGATCTAGATTTATTTCTTTAAACCTGGCCTAAAGAGTTAGCACAATTCAGATTTACAGCTACTTTAAAAAATGAATAAATAAACAATGAAAGAAATGGTTGTTTTATTATCTGTTATCAAACCCAAGTATCATATCAGCAGTATTGTACAGCAAATCATAATCTTTATCAGCTGTGGTTTTGAATTATATTTAGCTCTATTATTAGTAGTATAGCGTTCAGGCTTCAGAACCTAAAAGCATACTGTATGCTTTAGTACTGATCCACTCCTCATCTTGATCCACTAATGGATGTAAAGTGGATCAAGATGAGGAGTGGATCAGTGCTTCCATGTCTCATAAAGAAGAAGATGAATTACTGCTCTAGTTAAAGGAGGGAACATTAAGACAGAGATTTACAACTCTGACATTATCCTTGGTTTTATAAAGGTTTCATAACTGTGTCTGCAGAATGAAGGCCCGAGTACAAACACTCAAACATACACAAACACATTGTTGAAGCTTTAGTCACTAATGATTAATATTAGACTGTAGCTTATATCTTAAACAAATTAAATCCTTGGCAGACCTTTTGTATAACTAGTTTTTGTACCTTTTACACTCTATCCCCATGTTTGCGATACGTCTATTTGTATGGTTTAAATAAATGTGTTCCTATCTTCAACCTGTCATTCGCCGCCATGTGAGCATGATAAATGTGTGTATGCCAATGTGTGTGTGATTTGTTGTAATCCACTTGGCGCTGAACAGGAGGAGGGGAGATGTGACTGAAGCATCTGGTGTGAGAAACCGAGAACGCGGAAAACAACCTCACTGCTGCGCTCAGCAGAGCTTCAGAGAGTGTGAATAGCAGGGGATCTGTTTATTGTGACAGTGTGGTACTTCTACAGAAAACCATGTAGTTAGTTAGTGTGGTATCTCTGCAATGTATGATTATAGTTTTTATTACAGCCACTCTACAATTTGCCGTTGTAACAAGCCGCACTTACTCAAATGCCTTATTGCATTAACATCCATAACAGTATGTGGCAAAGTTTTCCCTAGAACTTTTACCATTAACCAAGAATAAATGAATAAAACAAGTCTCTCTTCAGCTGGGGAGTGTCTGTTCTTGAGCTGCAGCTAAACAAAGTGGGTGCAAAGTGAAACACTGCAGTGGATTTATCAAGTATAGAAAGAAAAGTCACAGCTATGCAGAGCAAAAAGCACCCCAGTAACCTCACTTCATCTCTGAAAAGTCAAAGTATTCTTGTCCCTATTCTGTCAACAATAGGATATTATATAGTGATGCTCCATGCTGAAGCCAATAAATCTTACACAGACCACTTGTCATTCATTATATAATTGCTAATAGATGCCATTTACCACATACAGTTTTAGCACATGTTGTCAAATCATGGGTTGTAAAAGACACCATTATCCTGTTCACTTCTTCACTACACAATACATGGATACAGAAAAGAGTGAGACATTTAAACACTAAAGATTAACATGCCAGTAAACATGCTGAGTCCATTCAGTATTCTACATTGTCTACTGTTGCTAAAGTGCAAGCCCCCGTAGAATCAAACCATTTAAGACAGGACTATTCACTTAACACTAAGTAGGTATGTGGAAGAACTATTACGTTACAATTGTATGAACTGTGTGTGATTTTAGTATTATTTGTCTAGTATTTGTCTATTATTTGTGGATGGAAAGTGAGGATTTAGTGCAAATTCCTAGACCGCCTGATAGTAGCAATCCAGTTTGAAAAGGCATCTTTTAACATAATAATGGGTTTTGTTTTAGGATGCTGGCAGACAAGTTAAGGGGAAGCTCATGACATTTGACATCTGTCTCAAAAGCAGCAATTAAGGGAAATCACAATGATCCTGGAAATTGGTCTCTATGAATGACATGCGGTGTGTAAAATTTGCTTTTTTAGGGCATTTTTCAGTGAAAGTGAAGCAGTTTGAAAGGAAAAAAAAAACTGAATGGAAAATTTAGAGGTTCCGTCAATTTAGGGTTTGCTGTGTTAGGCTTACTGTCATCAACCAAGCCATAATCCAATCTTTATATATAAGACCCAGATATTCCAACAAGTCTTCTATAATCAAACAACCACATACCACATACATATTATTATGTTTTATGATACGGCAACAGCTGTGGGTATGATCTGGTTAAGTTTAGGTACAAAAGAACAATTTGTTAGGATTAGGCAGAGATCATGGTTTGGGTAAAAATGATCTCTTTGATTATGGCTGGTATGAATTAAAATGACTATTTCCTTAAAGTTAGATGATCTGCATTGTCATGGCTACAATTATAATTACAGGGTTAGTACAGGGTGAGATGCAATCAGTGTTTCATTGCCCCAGTTCAACTCAGAAATGTCACACTTGCAGTTCCAAATAGGAAACGAACAGCAATCTCCTGTTGAGAAGTCCACTGTTGGGTTTTACCATTCATCTCTCCTTCTACAAACTTTTATATTAATCATCTGAACTGCTCTTGGTCAAAACTATGGCCCATAGATGGCCTCTGTCACTCAAACATAAACATGTGCTAATCTGGGGCAACAGACATTATGATCAGTCATGCTCACACACCAACAGCGTGATGGATGTGATGTTTCGTCCACAGAAAGTTATGAATGATTTGCACAACTTTGGTATTGCCTCACATTAGACAAATTATATAATGTGGAACAGCTCCATTGACCTATATGTGACCAGAAGCAGACAAAGAGAAGAGACAAAAACTCTCCATTACTGGACCAGTCAACATGAGACTGGGGAATGACTCAGCTAATTTTTCTAAAACCTGTGATTGTGGTTAAAAAGCGGGCAGCTGATTGGGCAAACAGCATCATGAAAAAAGTCATGAGAAGAAATAGTGAAGAAACTGTCTGACAGAGGTATGGAAATGCTTTAGCAATCATGCAGACATACTGAACATGGACCAAGATTGAAATAAACATTTTGGAGAGGGTGTTTGAAGGGTAAATTCAGTTTCCTGCATAGTGGTCTGTCAACAAACATGTACATAGTATATTCAAAACACACACATGTGCTCAAAAATCTGTATTAGTGTCAAACACTAGCATGAATTTCATGTATGTTACGTCAGTCGACATGAGTCCCAGCTGTACAGTGACAGGTCTGCGTGTAAGTCATGCATGAAAAATGAAAATGCTACAGCATTTCACACAAGATTCAAAGCTGAGATCACAGATGAGGCAAACCAATGTTTTAGAACCCAAGTTGACCTCAAATAGAGCCTTATTTAGCTCACAGACTTGTCCCACGGTGGCACATGTACTGTAATACTTCTGACATTTTTTAGGAATGGCCAACACAGTGTAATAGTAGAGTACATAATATTCAAGAGTCATATGTGAGACAATGTTAATACACACCTGAAACAGAAATTGTGCAGATGTATGGTAAACATGCAAAGCAAACAAAATAAAAGTACATTATTTTACACCATGTAGCCAAACACATCTTCCTTGTTTGCAACTTGACATTTACCCATAAAAATAGACTGCACAGTGAAGGGAAAACAAATGAATAAATGATTGCGTGTTCCACCCTGAGACAGACGGTGGGTTGGGGCAAGGTTGTGGATGGTTGTATATGAATAAAGTACAGAGAGTGGGAAGGAAACAGAAGATGGAGAGAGGAAGTTGAAGAGGGAGGAGGCTTGGGCAGAGGGGAAGAAAGTGGGTGGGACCGAGGGACTAGGAGAGTGAGCCACTGAGAGGTAGAATTAGGGCAGGAGAGGGAGGGTAGTAGAGAGGAAGATATTGGCACGACAGTGTTTCTGGAGCGACTGCCCAGTTATGATGAATGGCTTGCAGATACTGCTGTACAGCTGAATGCAAACATCTCTATTGTGTACACTCTGCCTTCTGTGATTCATCATGTGTTTTTTGCCTTGCCTATGTTATTCTTTCGGAACTAGTAAATGAGATAGTGGAAGCAGCAGGAGTCGGCAAATGTATCTCTAATGACCGCGAATGTAGCCTGATAATATTACAGAACTTTCATCACAGCATGACATAAAAAAATTATTATGTGAGCCGCAGCAGCTATGGATATCCTGTGTCTTAGATACAAACATGTCAGTTCTTGCCTAGTGTAGTCCATTGTCATTTTAACAAGCAAACTTTATAATTCAAGTCACTATGAAAGCATTTAAAACCTTACTTTTAAGGGTGAGATTTATGCTATTCTGTATTTTTCGTACTGTCAACAAGTCCAATGAATAAGACCAAAATGAGAAAATACATTAGTTAGTATCTCTTCATTTTCATTGCTGTCTTTGGCTCTCATTCCCTATCTATTAAATGCATAAATCTAGAAAAAAAACAAAAAAAAAAACAACTAATATTTAATTTAATTTTCAAATAAAGGAAAGTAATCTTCTTACAGCTGCAGTATAAGACACATTAAGGGCTCTGTAGTGAGTATTTATGGCAGCAGGGGATTATACAGTATGTCTGGGTTACAGAATTTAATTTAGAGTGAGTTTCAGTGAAAATCATAATAAGGAATGCATCATCCAATACAACAATGTGGCTCATTTATGTGTTTTTATAGTTTTGTAAAACACTGGAGATCAATAACACCACAAATGAAATAAGATACTCATCAAGCTTTGGCTACACAGGGGATATTCATTATTGTTGCAGCTTTTTATGGGATTTGTTGTTGATGAAAATAATATAGCCTTATCCTTTAATGGTAAAATCCAATTGTTACAGTAAAGTTACCAACTACCTACCTAATTTTAAATTCAACTGAAACCATATACAAAAAAAACACTTCTTCTGCTGTTATCCATCGCCAAATAGTTTTGGTTTTACTGAGATCTTGAGATATTTGTTTCTGAAATTATTTTACCCTAAGAGAAAACAATTCTGCTAGTTACAGTACCAACAATATTCACTATGGGACAAAAAACAGTTGATAGCATATCCAATCAATTA
>JANJYP010226994.1:0-11916 GCA_024605115.1 Rastrelliger brachysoma | reverse complement strand
AAGTAATAATTCTAAAAAAAAAAAAAAAAAAAAAAAAAAAAGAACAAAAGTTCTGGTGAGCTGAATAAGCAAAAATGGAATGTCTGTAAAACACTGCTCTGCATTTTAAAAACACTTTCAACCCAGACATTTCAGGTCTAATGTACATCTCAGCATTAAATGATCATTTCATGGTGAAAGTTCACCTTTAGCCCTGCATCTTGTTGCAATGAGAGACAAACCTGTCAAGTAAAAATGTATGAACTCCACAGTAAAATGGCGCCACCCAGAGGTAGAATTGTGAGAAGTTGTGACTACGGTGAAATCTTTTTTGAAGGATACAGTTTTAACTTCTTTGTAGCAACTAGAAACTTAAAAGTACATTTTGAAATAACACATTCCTACACATAACTCTTAGCACCTCACTACTTAATCTGATATGACCAGTAGCTTTTGAAGGCTAAAGTTAGCAAATGTTAGTTTGATATCACTATATAACAGAAATCACCTGGTAGGCCTGTTAATTATTTAACAGCAAAAATAATTTGCACACACACTCGGCTAACACCTAGATAATTATATGTTCACAACAGCACATATTCTTTTTGGAAGTTCTGTGTCCAGGTTTGTAGCATTAATGTGAGAGTTAAAAATCATTTAAAATAAAATGTTTCGTGAGCTAAATTTTACCTACCGGAGTTTGTGAATGCCTGCGTAATACCGTTGTCTGATATGACTAGCGGCTTTTGACGGCTAAAGCTTGATATCACTATGTAACAAACATCACCTTGTAGGCCTCACAATTATTTAAAAAATGGAAAAAACTGTTGGAAAATAAGGGCCTATCAAATAATTAGGGTCTCCTTAGATTTCTGTATATATAGCCTATAGATATATATACACCTCTAGTTTGAGTATGTTAATACTATTGAGAATTAATGTGATTAAATGCACTGGAACACTTTGAGAAGAAGGATGAACTAAAAAAAAAAAAAAGCTGCTGCTGGATCACACTCACAAATGAAACATTCCTTTTAATAAATGAACTTTTATTAAAAATTAACCAGTTAATTAGCAGCTAATGGGCATCAGTCTATTGAAAGCAAAATGAACAGAAACTGACTTTCCTACAACATGGGCTACTTTCTCTGCTTGCGCTAATTTTATGTTATCTGTCAGCAATCACCATGACCTCATAATGTAGCCACTGTTCAGCAAAAGTTACATAGTCTCACTTTAAAGTCATCACTTCTGTTCTTCTTTAAAGACAGATTTAACTATGCATATAAATATTAAAGCTGTCTGCACCCAATTTCATTCCCTCCTCACTTTATTTATGAATACTTCTCTATTGCACTTTAAAAGATACAATTAATGTGCTGTGTGTAGTACTAGGCAGCATTTTTAAAAATTTTTTCATGCTTCATTCGCATAGACATTCATAAGAAATATGGTATTCCATTAAAAAAAGTTTTTCTTTTTAAATGTCTCCATTTATTCTGCTACTGTGGCTCTTACATTTCCCTGCATGAAACCAATTTACTTTCACTTATCTAGTGACCTTGATAAAGATAACTGATTAGGTTCATTTATGTATACAAGATAAAGTTTATAATTATATGTAATACATATACATAAAATAAAGCTAACTAGTTAATAGATGGATATATTTCATATACAGTATAATAATCAGGTATTAATTTCATTTCATCAATACATTGTTAATCTAAAGGGAAACATCAGTTAATGGATAGTGGAGCTGGGGTAGGATTAAATACATTTATTATTTCTATTTACTGTGTTTATGTTTCAATTTCACTGTGTATTATTCTTTTCATTTAATTTCTGTTTTTTTCTGTTCAAAATAAACATTCAAGTCTCATCTTGTTCTTCTTACCTGAATGAGGATACATGCAAACATCATTGATGTTGTTCTGAGGCTGTATGGAGGAGAACACTTTGCCCTGTGATGAACAGAAGAAGAGATGAGTGACACCAGTAGATTTCACACTGTTTCACTTGCGCTAATGTCGGCATGACAACACCTCCACATATATACTTTTTACGTCATCTCAGAGTGCTCACGACATACGGTAGTGAACAATTAGATCAATCTGAGCAGCTACACATATATTCCTGTAATGTAATTAGAGTCTTACATTGTCTTTGTTCCACATTTTTATGATCTTGGAGTCGGCGGACACGACCAGGTCCATCGGGTCGTGGAAGTTGAGTGACTTTATTGGTAGGTTATAGAAGTGGTCTTTAACCAGCAGGGGCTGGCTGGAGCGTAAGTCATACATCAGCACCTGTAAGATGAAGCAGAAGGAAGAGCTAAAAAACAAAAAAAAAAAAAAACACCAACAAATTTAGCTTGTGTTTGTTATATTTAATAGTTTCGCAGATTGCAGATTTTTTTTCATTTAACTGAGGTCACGACTCATCACAGGAAGAAGAGGTGGCATTTTCCACCATGTGGGTAGCTGAGAGTTTATAACAACAAAACAGAAAGACAGTGGAGAATGTAGCTGTGACCCGATGTTATTTTGTTTCTACCTGCTGATGCCAACAGGATGTGCTGTACTTTTAAATTTTAAAATAGTACGTGATTTGACAGCTGAAGGATTTTGGCTCACCTGTCCCGTGCTGGTGCCCACTGCCATGGTGAGGGAGCCGTTAAACTTCAGCGCAGTGACTGAAGGCAAGCTCTGAACTCTGTCAACCAGAACACATCACCATAGCAACAGGAAATTCATATTTAAAGGAGTAAAAGGCACGTGGATTTGAGTTAGGTAAACATGCACCTGCTGTTTTCTGACAAGATTTTTTAAAAAATTGGATATTTCAGAGCCCTCTACGGTCTACTATGATGATGTAGCAATTTTTTTCAATACAGCAAACATACTGTGCTACGTGATTACATAAGCACCGACAGCTTGCTACTTACTCTGTTCCTTCGGTGAGGCTGCTCAGGGCGCAGTCCAGCATGCCCACTCGATTCCGGACGCGAGGGTCCCAGCATTCTACTTTTCCCTGGTAACACAACAGAAGCGATGTCAAACAGTCAGTCAGAAATTTTTAATATTATCTGCAACTGAATTTAAGTCCATAATAATAAACTGCAGTAGACAACTTTTCTTTTTGTTGGCAGCTCCGAATGTGAAAAGCAACTTGGAACTCATGTAGAAATCATGTAACACACTTATTTTTGTATCAGCCCAGCTGGTGTGTGATGATTTTTTTTGGGTTTTTTTTTTTTAACCAAAAAATATCCAAGAGATGAGAGAAGAGAAAGAGTCACCATCATAAATCCAACAATAGGAAAAATCATTGATGGATATGGAACAGTATAATTGATGCTGCTGTTAAACTATCATCTAACACTCTCAGTAAACATGTTTTTATCATTAATGGGATCTATTATTGTGATGAATAAGACTTTTATGACCTTTTATCATCCTATATAAACAATATGACTTTTTCAAGTGTTGGTTAACATTTAAAACAGTTGCCGTCACTTGTGTGTCTCATTTTACACACGGCCCGCTACGACGCTCACCTCGGAGGTCCCTGTGGCGAATAAATGATGGACGGGGTTGATGTCACACACATTGTGCTCTCTGGTAGAAGAGGAAAGACAAAGAAGCATTGTAAAAAAGAGCTTTCTCACTTTTTTTTTTTAAATGTAGAGACAAAAAAATGCTTCACTCACACAGCATCTGTCTGGAGTGAGTTGAGGAAGCGGCCTTGTTCCAGATTCAGCCTGTACACCTCTGAACTGAAAATGAAAAGACAAACAATATAAGCATTGAAAAACCAACTCCTTTCTAAAAAAACCATGAAAATGAACGGCTGCCTGAACATCTGTCTAATACAACATCTGTCTCACCTGCTCCCAACAAAGTAAAGGTCACAGGAGGGATAGTGGTAAGAAAAGTCCCGTCCAAATTTTGGAATGCGCGTCTTGTAGTAGTGACCGTTCTGGGAGTGGAATTCTACGTAGCGGTCGCAGTGTAGAAACACCAGCTGTGTGCAGAGGGGATTGGACAACACTTATAGAACAATGCTGACATCATAACATCTGTACGGTTTATGAGTTTGGATCAGAAACACATTCGCTGTTGCAGCATCAGGAAAATAAAAAGGTTCAATCATAAATGGATTTATTTCGAGATATTAGTCAGCTAACCCAATTAAGTACAACTAAAGTAAATCATCCAACTCTGTTATATTTACTGCCATGTACTGCATGAACCAGGAAAAACAGTACTTCTTAAAATGTCATTTTGAGGGACTTTTTTATCTCCTACTTAGGGTTGCAAAAATTCTAGGAATTTTCAAACTTGTAAACTTTCCATGGGAATTTATGGAAATTAACGGGAATTAACAGAAATTAACGGGAATAAACCGGGATTTTACTAAATTCAAAGTATGTTTTCAATAAGGAACTTAAATATAGAACTTAAATATATTTTAGCAAAATCCTGACTAAAACAACCAGATAACATGCAAGTACAGTTGAATATCTACGCTATCACGTGCACACATAGCACACTGTTTACTGCAGATCTACTGAGACCACGCCCCCTACGTGCACTGTGCATTATCCATCACATGTACAGATGATTTCTAGAGTCCTAGACCACACTTTGAGCCCACAGCACACGACCAGTGAAGCCACACATTTGAGCCTGAGGACTACACAAAGTAAAGCAAGTGTTGATGACGTTATATGGTAATACATTTAACACATTTGATGATGTTCAACTTACAAATATCATGTATAAATTAGATCTGTAACATGTAACATGCAACTTGCCATGTTGTTTCCAATTTTTAATATATCCAAAATTCCTGAGCTTAACTTCCCATGGAAATTTACCGGAAACTTTCCAGAAGTTTACTGGAAATTTTCCACCCCTTACTCTTACTTAAGAGTAAATCCTCTCCCAGCACAAGAGGAATCTTAAGAATGCTTTGATTAGTCAAATGTATGAGTCAATAAGCAATCACCATTTAAATAAACAAACAACCTGTGTAAAACCACTTCAGTCTAAATCAGGGGTGTCAAACTTATTTTAGTTTAGTTCAGGAGCCCTATACAGCGCAATTTGATCTCAAGTGGGCCATAACATTAAAACTATAATAAAATAACCTATAAATGATATGTAACATATACATTATATATATAATACATCAGTCCAAGTGCACCAGGGAAAAACTGCACTTTAACCAGATTTAAAAGATTTATCTGAAGTTTTCCATGGGAAGATCAGAAGCCCTGACTATGAATTTATAATAATCCAGTGGACCTGACTGGACTCCTTGGTGAAACAGCTCTAGTCCATGTGCCTTATATTTGACACCACTGTTCTAAATTCAAATGTCAAACCCACAACACACAACAAACACACAGCTGCAATCACAGCATCCTCCATTTTCTTCATGTTGTATCTCACGCAGAAGTAATGATGCTACACTAACCACCGGCCGGCTTGCATCACTTCAGCGTTCACACAGACACCTGACTGCTGCTTTAATCACACACTTGAGAATCTAGGAACCTGACCTTTAATTGAATCTGCTTGCATCATCACAAAGAAACCAATATTTTCGCAGTGGTGGCATGACAATAATCAGCACTGACAAACTACAACTGTATTAAACCAAAAACATCTAACATACACTCAGCCAGCATTTAATTATTCTTACCTTGGAGTAGTCATCAGACAGAATGTCGAAGGCCACGACTGTGAAGAAAAAAAATCTAAATTCAGTCATCTATGATATGAAAGTCTAACAGTGTTCAAGTGTAGTGACTTACCATCTGAATCCAAGCAGCGCTCAAACTTCAAAGACAGCTGGTAGGTGTCATAACAGCGGATCCTGGGTTTGTACGTGCCTGAAATAAAGGAACATTTAAAACATAATAAATACAGAGAACTCATTAGTGTCTGTACTTATCCATATCAGCAGCTCCTCTTACCTGCTGCCAGTATGTACTGCCCATCCCTCGATACTTTGAGAGAGGTGCACACTGTGGGCATCTCAAAGTCCTGGATGAGCTCAATCCTACGCTGGATGTCTACAAGAGAAACAAATAGATGTCAGAGTAACTACATGCAGCAAATATTAAAAAGGTGAAGTGGTTGAAATTGTAGCTGGTAACTCACCGACATCTTTCTTTTGTAGCTGCCTTTTCTTCCGATCTGACAACCACTGCGGGTGATAGAGATGGAGGAATGAATGAGATATGAAGGCTTATCTCAACAGAGGTTAAGTTACTGCTGTTTACTACAAAACATACTGACATAGAGGTTAGTCTACACATGGCATCTTCCTCCATCATCAGTATGCTTTAATTATACACAATGAGTTTAAATTATTTATTGAACCAACAGTTCATTACACTATATATGTGTAATAACAGGATATCTACTCTTTCTGGCATTGCCACCATAATAATACACATTTTTGTAATATTTATAATTCACATGACTTATAATATGGTGTGGACATGAATGGGAAAAGCATGTCTAGGGTTGTAGTTCAGTAATCAGCATGTTTTTTGTGAAGTTTGTATAGAAATATATCTTTAAGAGAGTTTGTCATTGAATTTTACGAGATAAAGTGTAAAAACGGGTCTGAACTACTCTTGTTAAGGCTAGTTGTGTTAGCATGTTAGCTCATTTTAAGGTAAGCGACTGCTAAAATGTAACTCGGATACGTCCGTGCTTCTCACCTCTGGAAGAGACTTTCCGTGGCTTAAATTATAAATCTTCACATCATTCACACTAGATATCTGCATTGTAGAAAGTGAAGTCGGCACCAGTCACACATAACACTTCAATCCACGTTGTTACACTGGAGCAAAAACAGGAAGCGAAGGCTTTCGGAAATAGGTCCGTGTAGAAACACCGGACACGCACATTACAGCTCCCCCCTCACCTCTCCTCTCCCATTCAATTAATGAACTAAAACTAAGACTAAAACTTTATAAAACTAAAGAAAAATCTTATACATATCCGAGTTTAAAAAAAAGAGTTTTTACCAAGTTATCATCTAACCATACCAGTCCAGTCAGCTCGTTGGTTAATCTATGTCGTATGTTGTAATAGAAATCTATGTCGCTTTATTATTACTTTGAGAAAAACTGTTATACATATCAAAACGAAATAGCTTATCAATAAATTATGATAAAAGCATATTTAGTAAGTTGGTTAACTATAAATATATGTCATATAAATTATCAAATTACTAGAGAAAAAAACATGTATAGAGTTATGCAATTGCCCAACTTTGTATTATTTTACGATAACAGTCCAGCTAATTTGAAACTGTAAATAAACATTTATGTCGCTAGTTACAGTTATATGTTAAAGTTTGCTAGTTCAACATGCAATTTCTAACTGTTAATATAAATTTATGTTGCTTTATTTAATTGCTACAGAAAAAATGTAGCTTACATTTCAAAGTTAAAATAAATTCGCTTTTATCACGATATTACGATAGTCCAATTAGCATGTTGGTTAACTAATTTAAAACCTTATTTATGAATTTATGTCGCTTCATTAAATATTAGAGAAAAAATCTTGTACGTTTCCAAGAAAAATAACCTTATATAAATATAAATATTATTGTAATGTATGTATTATTGTAGGCAAATAGTAAATATTTTACACTGACAATCCAGTTAGCCTACCTAGTTGGTTAACTAGCTAATTTGAACCATTAAACAACCTATCCTATATTAAAAAAAACTCATGTCGTTTTATCAAATTGAGTTATTGGCTTAAACAAATTAGAGGAATTTCAGAAAGATACTTTTGAAATGAAAGTTACAACGGTCCTGCAAAAAAACCAATGACAAGTAAAGGCGACAATTTAAAACGGCTAGCCTAACATATAAAACATACATATAATGTACATACATAACATCTACTAGATGTTACACTAGATGTTACATTTCATAACATCTAGTGTGTTTTTCTTTGATAAGCTGATGTAGTTAGTTTAACTGCTTATCAAACAGGTTTAGTTCATTAGTATAGTCTGCATACTGGTCACGCCTGATTGAAAAACAAATGTGTGAACTGAAGAATTGTGACAACAAAGTTAAACATGATGTCGACTGTTTTTTTTTCCCCATGGCGCTTATTTGAATGAGTTGGAGTGATATAACAGCCTCTGGTGATCCTAGAAGCCAGTCAGACAGACAGTCAGTCAGTTAGTCCGTTAGTCCGTTAGTCAGTCAGTCTCAGGTGAAGCTGCAGTTCACACTCTCCCAGCCCTCTGTTTGGGACTGACACAGGATGGTGATGAAGATAACCTGAAGGTAACAACCCCTGCTTTTTTTCCTTTGAAAGTCTATTTTATTTGTCTATATAGCTATAACTAAGGTAGGAATCTGAGAAGAGGAAGAGTCATGTCACATTTAGTTAATTAAGAGACTAAATGATATAAACAGATGTAGAATCATGTTCAATTTTATAAAGTCACCATAGCCTTAAAACCTATCTCTGATCTTCTTCTATGTGTTTGCTTGCCCTGGGTCACAGTCTTTTCAGTGCCAAACTATTCTTGAGAAGTGGATTTTCCATATGTGAAGCATTGACAGTCATGACGGACATGTGGTTAATTTCTGTCCCGCTGGATAAAACCAGTTTAACCAGTGTGGAAAAACTCAAACACACCATTGCCAAAACAGGCCTTGCCTCCTGCTGCAAGTTCTCCATTCCAGAACTGAAGGTAGGTGAAGCACTATATGATGAGTAGAGCGGAAAGTAAGGAGTTAATGTACGCCTATAGAAACAGACAAACGGGAATCACTCTTTGTTTGCAGTGAGCGAGGACAGCGTATGTTCGTCCTGTGTTTATACTATACAGTAGAGTGTCGTTGAGGAGGGTGATGGTGTTTGGTGTCCTTCTCTGGTGAAGGGATAAAGGCTCAGGTTGCTCTCCACAGTTTGAGGCAAAATTTCCATCTGACCCATTTCGTTCAACGTGATAGGTTGCAAGGAGCATCTCTTTGATTCTATAAAGATTCCAAAACATAAAAACAACCATCAAATATACTACTGATTATGACATGTGGGCATCTTCAAGCTCAATCTTAAAAAAGACAGAAAGTTAAACGGACCATGTGTGTGAAGATTTGAATTTGATGTTAGATAGATAATACATCATCTTCAGTATACTAACTCTGCTTTTCTATGCTTTGACTCCAGGTGGGAATACTGGACAGCCTGCTCACCGTGTCAGATGACCTCTACAAACTCGACACACTGACTGAAAGGTAACCAAGAACCAAACTGTTGCCCATTCTGTGGTTTTTGAACACGGCGCCTGTTCCCCATTGCGCGTTTATAGCTTAATGTGCAGCTTTGTCCTTAATTAAGACTAGCGACTGAGATCTTGAGTGCGGTCGGTCTGTGCCATGATTTATTTATGGTCAGGGGCAAGCTGAGGGTTAGTTTCCCCTACTGATTTGAAATTCATTGTCGCTGCGCCCGAGCTGAGACGCGGAGCACGAAGGAATGCTTGAGTCTGTTTATGGCTTTAAAATGTCTTCTAAAGGACATCAAAACCAAAGAAAGTGTTTTTACAATTTAGTACAAGTCTTTGGTTCTCTAATCAGCTTCCTTGGTTAAATAAAACCCTAATTACGCATTAATAGGGTGTGTGCATTGTGTAGTTCAGTGTTAATCATGACATAAGTAGAAGAAAAGACAATAATGATGTATTTCCTTTGACCGCTCAGTGTCATTAAAAAAACATGCCAGTGTATGAAGGAGGTGATGGAGCAGGGCAGTGACAAAGTGCTGGAAAATGCCTTAGCCAATGGAGGTGAGTNCACACACACACACACACACACACACACACACACACACACACACACACACACACACACACACACACACATACACACACACACACATACATGCTGAAGGTGTTAATTACATTGAATAGAACCTCATTCAGTAAGTGCATAGAAGCTCTGGGTTACATGTAGATCACAATAGAGACTAAGAGCTATTTACATTGACCTCTATATGCATGTATACACACAAACAAAGATATAACACACACACACACACACACACACACACACACACACACACACACATATATATGTTGATCCCTTTATCTTATGCTATTATTATACCTCCCCCTCTATCAGACCACAGCATGAATCAGAGAGCCCTGCAGTCTCCTTTAAAGGCGTACCTCAAGTCTAAAAGGGGTATTTCATCTGCTACTAATTTGCTCTTTGGAGTGCAGTGCTGTGTGAATCACTTAATAGTCTAGCATGTGGTGTTGTGTATTTGCAGTTTCACAAAATTTCAGTTTCGAGTTTGGTTATGAATTCTGTGTGTGCATGTGTGTGTATGTGTCTCAGTGGACCTGATGAGCTACGTGACAAAGTTTCAGTGGGATAAAGCCAAGTATCCCCCAGCGCTGCCTCTCTCCAGCCTGGTAGACACCATCAACAAGGTATGAACTGATAAAAAATGAGCATAACAAGCAGCAGGTACAGTAGTTCCTCTTAATAAGACATGAGCTCCCCTGAAAATATGAAATTTTTTGGCAGCGAAAGGTGTCTTTTGCCATGCATTTCTAACTTTTCTGCACCCTCACCATCACGGGTCACGCATAAAAATCGACTTGTTGTCGACGCATGATTCATACGGGAAGGTTTCTCATCAATGATTCACTCAGTCTGTTTGTTACTCAGCATTTCTCCAAATTATCATGACTCGTGTCTTTATTTTGTAATCAGCATACCCATATGTCAGATATGTAATAAAAACAAACCGAAAAAAAAAAGTTCCCTTTTTTTGTTTTCTATGACTTTGTTTAGACTCTATTAGCTTTGGTTAACCTTTTGAGTGTATATTTGCACAGAAAGTGGACTGTAAATATTGTTCATAATCTCTTACATTGGAATCACACTATGAGATCATAGCACTGACAAATATATGAACATATTGGAGTAAAGCTTTAATATGCACACAAACAACACAGTTAACATGTTCTTTTCTCCTACTAGTTTTAAAGTTGCCTTACTCCTGATGCCTGCCTGCGTGTGTGTGTGTGTGTGTGTGTGTGTGTGTGTGTGTGTGTGTGTGTGTGTGTGTGTGTGTGTCAGGAAGTTTCCCAGGTGGAATCAGAATTAAAATCCAGAGCCGCGGTGTACAACGGTGCGAAAGCGAGCTTGCAGAGCCTCAAGCACAAACAAGAGTGAGTGACATCTGTCTCAAACGAAGCAGAACTGTGCGGCACCCATGTCAATATTGAACTTTGATGTCTTGCCTATCTCTAGAGAGAGTTTGCAAACTCGGAGTCTGAATAACATAGTGAGGAGTGAAGACTTGGTGGTCTCTGAGTACCTCACCACTCTAATAGTAGTGGTGTCCAGGTCAGTAACACATACACACTGGAACAACTGAAGTGATCCTACTCCTACATTTTAGACCTTTTTCTCTTAGTTTCTGTGTTTCTGTGCATGTTTTTGCTTACAGAGGGAGCTATGTGCAGTGGGACAGGACCTACGAATCTTTGTCTCAGTTTGTGGTTCCGCGGTCGAGCAGGTGAGCCTGTCTTTCTGTCTTTTTTTTTTTTTTTGAACTCTTGGCCCGTAAGACAAGCCATTCCACTTGATCCAAGTACAAGATTGATCGCCTGCACTTCAATCCAAAAGGTCAGGCTAAGTAACCGCAAGTGTTCCA
This sequence comes from Rastrelliger brachysoma, assembly GCA_024605115.1. Classification (NCBI taxonomy): domain Eukaryota; kingdom Metazoa; phylum Chordata; class Actinopteri; order Scombriformes; family Scombridae; genus Rastrelliger; species Rastrelliger brachysoma. The sequence continues at coordinate 208 of JANJYP010226994.1, read as the reverse complement.
TTACCAGCAGAAAGTAAGAGTCCATGTGGCCTGGATCATTAGCGGGGACGGAATGCGGAAATAATATATCCATGCAGAGTTTTTTTTTAATAACTGAATGTTGTAAAAGGATCATACTAGATATTTTACATAAAGAAAAAAAAGGAGTATTTAGATTACAAAGTGCAGTCACATTTAAATTACTCATGGATGACATGTAAAAAAAAAA
>JANJYP010226891.1:0-14311 GCA_024605115.1 Rastrelliger brachysoma | reverse complement strand
TCTTTCTTTCTTTCTTTCTTTCTTTCTTTCCTTTTCTTTCTCTATCAGATTATCAACTTATTTTATGTGTATGCATGTGGGTCAGTGTGTACACGCGTGCATGTGTCTCTTTGTGACATGAAAGCAAAGATAAGGGTTGATTGAGCAGCTGCCTGGTAGACAGGTTATTAAGCAAGGAGAAAGAGACTGAAGGCGTTCTCATAAAAACCACAATTAATACTGTTGCCTCTATCAAGTGTCTCCCAGGCCCCATCTCTACCTCGCTCCGTGAGAGACACACAGAACACAGGAAATTGCAAAGATTTTATTATTGCAAATTCAATAAAAGTGGAAGGGGAGGCCCTGTTTGCTGCTAGGTGAAGATCGTGTAGTAGCAGAGCATAGGCAGACCACACAGACATTGAGAAAACATACAATAGACTTAGCTGTTTATAAATTTGACTATGCAAGAAATAAGCAAAATCGCACACTAACAATAGACAACTCTTGCGTTCCTGGAAGGTACTCTAGGAATTCATAATGCAGAAATGATGACTCTTCATCATACTCCATCTTTAATGATGAAAAATGCGGCAGTGCAACTCAAATCATAAAGGACCCTTTTCTTCTTTTTAATCCCTAAAATCGTGGAATCTCATGTACCCTCATCTACAACCCATCCCATACCTTATCTTACTCTTAAGAGGGAGATTAACATCTTTTGGCTCCTCACCTCCTCCATTTTGGTAGCAGATGTAAGGAAAACGCCAGACATTTCCCAGGTCCACAGCATAGCCGATCACAGAGAGCAAGAAGTCCATCTTCTTGCTCCAGGTTTCTCTGGGTCTCTCCAGACTGGTTTGTTGGACCACCAGAGTCCTGAAGCCTCCCAGTGGTACGGAGGACCCAGTGCCACCTCCTTGTGCAGAAGCTGTACCCCCAGAGGAAGCCTCAGTCCCTGATCCTTCCTTGGGGCTCTGAGGAGTGGAAGTAGTGAAGCCATTGGACACCTGCTGGCCAAAGTTAGAGCTCAGACTCTTGGTTCCTTTCTCTGCGAGACCGTCAGACAGCATCAGTCTACCATTTTCCTGCTGTGTCCCTTGTTCATCTCCCCCCACCTCCTCTCTTGCTTTGTCCTTCTCTCCTTCATTGTCCCCCTTGTCCATTGTCGACACACTCGTCATCATCATGTTGTTTGTCTCCATTGGGTCGTGTGGATGTTGTGTTGATGAGGAGATTAGGGGTGGAGTGAGGTTCTCAGTGATGATGAAGGGAATACGGCACTGTTGTCTGATATGGTGCCCATGAGGGGAACATAAGGTTTAAGAGAGTGAGGGAACAGTGCAGTGAAAGAATGGGGTCAAATCCAATCCAAGTCCTTCTTGGACAGGTAAAGGAGACAGGGAACAGGAGGCCAGAGTTAAAAGATGAGTATGGGGCCAGAATAAGGGGAGGTGTTTGTATGTGAGAGAGGGTATGAGGAGGGAGATCTGTTTGAAGAGGATGTGGTCAGAGTATTAGATGAATTTTGGATCCCAGCAAACAGCACGTTGTCTGACACACTCTGCAACACAGACCAGAGACAGGTAAAATGTTAGGCAGCTTCAGTGACCTTTTAAAGTTTATAAAATTTGTCTTTCTTTATTTCTTAAAGGTATAAGAGTTCAGACTGTGATGGTGAAATATGGCTGAGCCCAAATCCCAGGTCCTGTTTCGTATGTTTTATCTACGGTTTATTACAAATTGGGTGAGAAAAACAGATATTAAGAAGGATGTAAAGTATACTCGAATGTCCAAGAACAAAGCGTGCCAAGTGAGGGGACTGTGCTGGGACATGCCGATTTACTCATGCCTCTCATTTCATGCTACATCTCAGTTGCATAACCTGTTTAAATGCTTATCTGATCCAAGCCATATAATGGGGAGAAATCAGAAACCATAAACAAGCACCAGCAGAATTTCTGAAAGCAGGAAAGACAAGAGACAAAAGCTGAAATCTTAACATGTGATGATAATGAAGTTCGCTCAGCTTGATTGTTACCACAAGATCAGAGTATAACAAGATTCAACACGTGTGTCAAGTATTGAAATTAATTCTTTGCTTAACAGGTTATTGTGTTGTGAAAAAAAAAACACTTTACAGATTACTGGTTAGTAATAGTAATAGTGTGCCTACTTTATATATCAAAGTTTACATCAAGTATATCTTTTATATTGACAACAAATTTTAGCGTATAGTCATTAAATTATCAAGAGATAATTCACAAATACCAAACATACAACCCAAAAATGCTATCACATGAGTAACTGGTCACACTGAGAGGGCAATTTAAAAGAGGATTAGATTGTTTATAGTGTTAGCTCAATTAGTAATGAATGCCAGAATGTAGGAAGACTCAATTTACATGGAATGCCATTATCTTAATTAAGAACGACTGTCGGGCAGTTTTACACAGCACGACATTCACTCAACACTAACATCTGACTACCACGCAACCCTGTCATGTACCTGAATTCTGAGAAAGAGGACTGGCTCACTTTCTGTTCCACTTCATAAATTCTATTGAAAGCAATCATAAACTTTTTTTTTTTTTTTTAAATCACAACAATGTCTTAATTTACCTCAAACCTCATGAGTCTGAAAGAAGTACAGTGCACGCTCTCTGACTCTGACAAGTATACTTCAAGATGTTTTAAAAGCTTATAAGTGAGGAATAAAAAGAAACGTGAGGATAAAGTGAAATGTGCATTCAATTTAATCTAGAAAAAAAAAGACTGAATTACTGGAAAATGTTATGTTCTCTGCAACAGTCTAAACAGATATCCATCCAAGGTCATAATGTGCCCACTGTCACACTACCTCACGATAGAAGGTTGAGAAAAACAGATATTGATAAATGACTCATTCAATATGACCTGCGCACGCATATTTGAAAAAAATATAGAAGTTAAATAGGCAAAGACCTACCCGTAGTCTAAATAATAATAAATAAATAATGGTATTTTTCTATTTTAGTGTTCCACTGAGTAGACTTTAATAAAGAAAGGGAAAGTATGACAATTGCATCAAGATTTCAAAAGAGAACGGCTGAAAGAAGAAATGTGAGAAAAATAGCAATGTCTCATTATAAAGCAAACCAAACAAGAATAGTCTTGAAATAATCTTTTGAGACATCTGTCATCTTAGTAAATTTCACTTAAAGTTAAGAAAAAGCATAAACCACTTTTTGATGAAAATGAACAACAAATGTTAAGGTACAGACTATAGAATTTTCTTATTCCAGTTCACATGCATCCATACATTACCTTTTGCGATGAGAAATGATGACAAGTATAACCTGTGGCAGCTGAAACATGCACAAACAGCAGCAGCAGCAACTTCTACCCAAAACTTCAAGAATCCTGTGGTATTGCAAAAACTTGCCAGAGAAACAGCATGCACCAGCACATCAGGACACCGTGTTTGCTCATTGAGCTCTCAAACCTCTCTCATTTCTCTCTCTCTCTCTCTCCCTCTCTCTCCCTCCCTTGTTGTCCCTCTCTCACCACACACACACACACACACACACACACACACACACACACACACACACACACACACACACACACACACACACACACACATTTACACACATGCCACGCTCAGAGACGCACAGACATATGCGTAGATGCACGCATTCAGACAGAAGATACTGTTTAAACCAGTGCGAGCTCAGACTTGTGCACTTTGAAGTTTGATTAAATACATACAGTGACAATACAGCAATCAGCAAACAGCAATAATTGACTGCAGTCCAGGGTTCTTGACACACTATGATCATGTCAGAGCTCTTATACACACTCAAACACATACTCTGCAGTCTGGGAAAGTCCTATTCTTGTGTAGTTCTGTGGTAATGTGGGGCGCTGTGTCACGGTGATACACATTATTGCCTGTGTTGAACACGTGCACACATGCACACACACACGCACACGCACACGCACACACACACACACACACACACACACACACACTGCTTCTTCTTTTGCTCTCATATTGCTCTCATCCTTCAATCTAGAGTCACTCCTCTCTTTTCTCTCCTCTATTTTTCAAGTTTTTTCCTCATGTCATCATTGTGCACACCTGCCATGAAGAGATTAGACTTCTGCTGCTTTGACTCCTGTTTCTCATCATTTTTGAGTCATATCCTGCTTCTTCAGACCAGCAGCTTATTTATATTATACATGCCTTATCATTTGGATGTCAAAGGATAAGACATTTTCCTCAAATAATGCTTTGAAGGAAAACAACAAGACACTGTCATTCATTCCTATTGATTTACTGCAGCTGTGCATTCGTAAAGTTGGCTGTAGAACTTTGGTGATAAAACAACCACTTTCTGTGCAATTAACACGCTTCATGTGCTACAAGGTCAAGAGTCAAAGTGCTTGAATCATCTTTATGTATTCAGTGCAAGGCTGTGGTAGTGCAGGGAAGCTCCCCACTGCACATAGCCAAAATTGCTTCTGTAGCAATACTCCCACAGGTTATTGCTGCAATTTCACCTGTTTAAGTAACACTTAAAAATGTGGGTGTTTTAGATAAAAAATAAGATAAAACTGCTGAAAATTGTCAAGTTGTTTTTTCAACAGCCAATATTCAGCTTTACAGGAAGTCAAGAAAGTCATTGTGTTGTATTTTGACTTCACCTCATATATCACGTGTATGTCAAGTGGACAGGAGCCTGAACACAAGCACACACACACTTTTTCACACATACTTATGTTGCACAAGCTCTATTTGCAGTCACAGTTGAGTAATACTTATTGTAAAATGTATGCATGAGAAATTCAATCATATTTCATGAGGTTATTTGAAAATCCCCCATGATAAACTATATCAGCTCATGAGCTTTCACCTCAGAAATCCCCATGAGATCTCAAAAGGGGCGACTGCTCAGTGTATCTTTTACTCTAAAATAACTTATAAAGCTGCGGGCTCTGTGCCAGCTTTTGTAACTTAGCTGTTTTTAAACACAGGCCGACACCGTATAGTCTGGAGTATGGATGTCAGGAATGGTTGAGTAAAATAATGTGCTTATCAGAGTCTGCTTTGGCAGCTCTCAGCGGTTTTTTCCTTAATAGTTTTGGACTCTGGACAGTTGTAGACTTCCAGCCCTATTAGCCACCTTTCCTTTTTGGTTAGATTTAATCTCTATATCCATCTATCTAAGTGTCACGCTAAGAATCATTTCCAAAAGATTTGAGAATTTAAAAAAGTCAGATGATATATAATAATAATGTTAAAAAACATATTTGATAATGATCCCACATTTACAGTTGAAAGTGCTCTTAAATTGAACAGACAAATCATTCAATGTATAAAAACAATTAATTTGATGACATATAAGAAGACGACAAAGGAGAAAAAGCTCTTGAGCCATGGCTCAAGAGCTTAACTCAGGTGTTTTAAATTTAAAAAAAATCAGGCAAAAAAGGCAGGTGTCCATTTCATCGCATTCTTGTCAGCAAAATATTTATAAGACAGTTGTACCAATGAAATTGCTGAAATATTTTGTTTTTCTAAAAGAGAGCCACATCCCATATATGTACATCTATTTTTCATCATGTAATTTATTCAACAATTCTATAAATGATGAACCCAAAATAATTGAAAAAGTATGGTTTCACTTTCTTTTTTGTTGTTGAGAAAACGACAACAACAATGTTATAACATAGATGAATATTGTGTAACAGGAATGTGTGTGCATTTATATTTACAAGTGTGTGTTTTGTGTGTGTGACTGTGTTTCTGGCTCCTGCATAGAGTTTTCCGTATAATTTTCTAGAAAAATTAAAAAAGGCAACAGTGGCAAAGGGTTGAAAATATTATGTAAATTCTTTAGATTTATATACAGTATCTAAAATTGACTAATATTATTCTTTGGAGTAACAGGATGAAATAAGAGGACTGCAAGTAACAGTGCTGAGTTTTTAGCATAGAATCAGCAAATACATTAAATATAGCCACATGACATAGCATAGGGGATGAGGATGCTGTGGACATACTTGTAATTTACTCAAATTTGTATTTTTATAAAACAAATAACATCTATAAAAGAACAGAAAGAACGTTGAAACAGACCCAATTTTAGTTGCAATACCATCAAATTTACAGAAAACAAAATGAGAGAACTTAGTTTTGGTTTTTCCATATCCTTCATAAAATGCAAAAGAGGAAATTGTGCAAGTCACAGTCTGTATGTTGCAAATTTGAAACACAGACCTCAAGCTCAAAGTATGGATTAAAATATTTTTCTATCCTTTTTTCAAAATCAGGCTCTTGAGGGCAGCTGGTGATTTGGTGGTAAGGAAAGAAATATCTGTCAACTAGAGACTTCAGGTTCAAGCCCCTGTGTTAACAAACATCTGCCCTGCTGATTATGATGGAACAGTTCAAGTAAAGTTTTACTGTATTTATTACTGGCTGCCCAATATCTTTTCAAATATTCACTATAATAACTGACCAAACCATATGACTGATTCACGAGTTTATCTTATCACAATAAATTTAGGTTTTTTGTACAAAGTACATTTACTATACTAAACATCCTCTCCCAATGTTATGCAGATACGATCACTGTGAGGGAATTTATGATTGTTTCTGTTAATTCAGCAGTAATTTACAGGTGTCATGACAAATATACATAAATACATTTGGAGCAATGTCTAATTCATACACCCACACAAACCCACTTAAATGTTTGCTAGCTCACAAAAAGCATCATCATAGACATGTATGCAGACGCAGCAGAGAGGTTTTGTTCCGTATGTTTTCGTCCGTATACTTCTGAAGTGTGGGCTATAGTTTCCCCTGCTAACCCAACATCATGCCAACTTAAACCCCGGCTTAATGAAAAAATAAACAGTGCAGATAGACATAGGTAGAGAAAACTGTTAAGTGCATTAGGTTGCTAGCGTGAGCACCACAGTGCCTTCACATCTGCACAAACAACACTTCACTATCCTTGTAGTTCTTTAAAGGAAACTACTCCAAGGGGAAAAGAAAAACACATTTGATAAGTAGAAATGCAAACACAGTTTGTGGCAAATTGTCAAGACATGCAAAGTAACCTGCCCTGAAGTCAAGATTTATTTCCTAGGTTGTGGTTGCACAATAAGCTGGAAAATGTGGTAATTGTTACTGTGGATATTGATTTGTGCCCCTTTTGCCTCCATCATCACTTTGTGATACTCTTGGCCCAGTTAAAGCACATAAGACAAATCTGAAATACACAAACAATGGCTTATCTCACTAAAACTGCTGCCTAGAGATAACCTTTATATAAAGTTAATGTTACAGTAGAAAGGAAAATATGATGCTACCCAGATTATGTAAGTAGTATATAATGGACACCTTTGCACATGCATGTGAATACACATGTGAACTGAACAGGTGGCAGAAAGTCATATGATGTGCTTTCTGTCTTCCTGGTACTTACATGAAAACATGTTCGAGTTAGTCATTTGGTTGGGATCAGCCCTCATCTTAGAAATGATGTTAAGAGTGCTAATGTGATCACTAGTTGCCTTGTGCTGACAAACATAATGCATGTATATGGTGTTACCTGCTATTATTGTATATGTATATTGAACCCTGAAAATTACAGCTGACTACAGTAGGAGGCTTAATAAAAGAATGAAATAAACACAAATTAAACATAATTTCTAAGTGTCACTGTTGAACCCATCCCAAAAAGACTGACTCAAACATGTGTTCATGCAAGTACCAGGAAAAGAGAAAGCACACTATAAGACTTCCTGCAATCTTTTCCATTGTTGTATAGCTGTCATGGTTAATCATAATTAATTCAGTTTTTGTTGTGCTCACCTCCGCCTTGCTTTGACTCAGAGTTGTCATGATTTTTACCAGTCCAATCACCATCTGGCCTGTTTTCTTACTTTGCAAAGTTAGTGTACAGCTTCGATTTCTCAACACATGGATGCCTCTGAGAAACATTACTGTAAAATATTCTGTACCTTTAATCTCCTGAGTGTTTGAGCTCACACACAAATTCACAATCCAAATAATCCAATATAGTGACGTGCAGTAATCTGCGGAGCAATCAAGGACCCACAGGCACAATGAGGTCTCACCAAGCAATTCTGATTAAGATTTTTGAAAATATTCTCGTTTGTGACTTCTGGTGCACATGGTTTGAAATAAATGATGTGCGTTGCTGAGAGAACATACAATGACATTTAAACTGTCCACAGCTTTTTTTTTTTTTAAATAAAGTTAATTGCTTTGGAATTCTCTTTTAATGACTTATGTAAATGAGGGTCTCTTTCATCACCTCTATCAAACATTTTCTGTTCATTTTTGGTTGTGAGCAACAGGATGTCTTCATAGTAGACAGTTTGACTTCTCAAGGCAGAAAAAGCAAAAGGGATAATTAATGATGGCTGCGTTCCATTTAGATGAGCAGATGCATGTGCTCACTCACTGTTTACTCAGAAGACTACTGCAATGGAGTTATTGTTAATGTGTTATTATTTACACCTACTCCTGCTATTTGTTATAAAAGGGGAGAGGGTGTTGCCCTGTTTGTGATGTCTGAATTTATTAGAGATATGACCATTGTTATTGACAATTTGATGGAATGTATAACCATTGAAATTGAAAGATCAAAAATTAGTTGCATTTATAGAACACCACGACCATGTATTGATTAATTCAACAAAAAGATTTCTGAATTATATGAAAAACATAATGATGAGACTATTTTGGTTTGTGGTGACTTCATCACTGATTTGTTGAAATCTAATGATCATATGAAAACTGTAGAGTTTGATAATATTATGTTTAGTTTGAGTTTCCCTCTGTTAATTGTAATACCCAGCAGAATAGCCAAAAGATACTGAAACATTCACAATATTTTTATAAATGTAACTCGTGTGAAAATAGTTTCTACAGTTTCTACAGATGATAATACTATTGATATTTCGTTGATAAGGCAAGTAATAGATTGTGTTCTCAAGCTATATATGTAATAAATCCTTTCAAACAGGTATTTTTCTAGATAGGATGAAAATGGCTAAGTTATTTATACTTTATTTGAATGATATGTACAGTAATTAATCAGTTGTAATTTATATTATTTGGAGATGTACAAATTAATCTTGTTCAGGATTAGACATTAAAGAATTGTTGTCAACAGTTGAAAAGGAACTGATCATGTTAAAAGAATGGTTTGTTATCAATAAGTTATCATTAAATGAAACACAATTTATGGTGTTTGGTGGTATTAGGACTAATTGTGAAATTTAATTAATCCTAAATGAAATCAAGATTGAAAGAGTTTATGAGACTAAATTCTTGGGAATAATTTTAAATCATGAATTCAGTTGGAAGCCACATATAGAATATATAAAACAGAAGTTACTTAAATCCATTCGTATTATTTATGAAACAAGCTACTTATTGAATATGCATGTATTGTATTTCTCACTCATAACATCATATATGTTATATTGTGGTGAGGTTTGGGGAAATACATACAGAACATGTATAGATCTAATAATTAAACATCAGAAAAGGGTTATCAGAATAATAAATAAAGCATCCTATAATTTAGATATTGTATACTTAAAAACAAAGATTTTTTTGATTAAGAGAAAAAAATTATAATTTAAGAGAGTCGGTGTCTTTGAAAAAGGTAATGTGAGAACTAATGTTAAAGGACAACTTTGGTCATTTCCATCATGCAGCTCTATTGTTCAAGCTCTCCGAGACTTGCTATTACTGAAGACGCCAGAAAGTTTGTTCCAACTATATAGCTGTCCTCGAGCAGCGACTCAGTACACACTGCTAACCTATGGGGGCAAATTTTAAACTGTGTTTTTTTAACATCTTAACATACTCCTTATGTTCCCCCAAAAGTTATGCAACATCAGCAGGCACCTTACAACATGGCAATGACTCAACATGAATAAAAATGTGGTTAAAACTGTGTTTGTGATAGCAGTCACATACCAGTTTGTTTACAGCCGCTTTATTCAAATTTATTTAGTGAGAAAATTGTTTAGTGCAAGCGTGTTCTATTAACTTCTGATATAAACCCACTTTGGGCCAAGCTTTGGACGGTCCAGCATCCTCAAGTTTCAATACAGTGACGTGCATCTGCTTAAAATAAAGACAACCATAGGACATCCAAGGACAGATTACAGGCTCTTACTGTGCTGAGTAACAAGGTTTACGGAAGTGCAGTAAACATCATATGATTATAAAGTAATGCTCAAGAGTAAAATAATAAGAAGTCAGAGTCACTGAACCAAGTTTGTTGATTGCACCACTAATCAGCATTTTTTCAAAATGTCTTCCTTAACGCAAGCTCTTAAAACCTCACAATTCCTGAAAAGCAAGTCAGTTAATGAGACATAAAAAAAGCCTGAGGCAGCCTGAAATAGCCTAAAAAACTTTTAACGATAAAAACAGTGTATCAGAAGGTGAGAAGGATGTATATAATCGTTGTGTGGCATTATGATGCATGAAGTGATGGATTTACACTCATATTGACATGTGAGAGTGAGACTCTATGAAGCATTGAACATGTTGTAGTGAACACTTATTTTCAACATCAAACATTATCACATCTACTGTAAAAATGTTCCCAGAGAGCCAAGAGGATGACAAAACCTCAGGCTTTCTTTTCTCCAAAGTGTAATACTGAGGTCTCATTAAAAAGTGTCAGAGAAAGTACCTGTTGGTGGTCAAGGATGAAAGCTCATGTTTTTGGGGGATGTCTTGAAAACAAAAAAGTTTTGCATGCACGTGTTGTTTGCTCAAGTAAACAGTGGGAATTGACCTGTGAGGTAGTGCCACACAATACACACATTACATTTGAGAAGTTATAACTGGACACAATTCTCCATTCAGTGTTACTAGACAGATATAAAACCAAACAACAGTTGACATTGTGCGTATAATACCAGGAATTTGGATTTGGGCTTATATTATGTCTATCACACATTCCAAATGACAGATTAAATCATGACAGCACCCTAATTAAATTACTAATTCCAAAAATCTGGAAGGTAATTTGTCTCCCAAAGCTGACAGATTATAGCAAGTCCACTACTAAATCCTTTGATGTTATGGAAATAATACAGGTGAGAATGAGAGGCCTTCAAAAGAAATTAAACTATACTTACACCAGTACACACCAAAAAACAACAACAAAAAAACACCCATTACCTCTCAATCAGTAAATAGCTTCTTGTGTCAATAAGTCTTGTCTTGAACACACATCCTCCAGAGATGGCTATCGATATAATTTTATAGCTGAAAATTGATTGGAGTAAACAGTAATTGTGTATCTGTGCAGATGAACCTACTGGTAATGAAATTAAGTGCTGTAAAAAAAAACGGCAGTGTGTTCTTACCTTGATATTTTTAGCAGGACAGTCTGTGTTGTCCATGCAGCGTCTGGTCATTCAATGGTCAAGACATCGCCTATCAGCGCAGACTAAACCCAATCATACAAATCACACATGCCTGGGCTTACAGCGGGCCGTATTCTGCTCTGCCTGGCTTAAGACACAAACACACATACTCGAGCATGCATGCACACACTCACACACATGCTGTCACCCAACCACACACACGTTGAGCTTTAGCAAATGATCCTTGCCTCTAATCCAAGACTCCTTGATGCATATTTATAAGAGGACCAAGCAGGAATATGAGAGGAACACTAAAACATAAATTAAGTCATACAATGTCATAGACTAGCAAGGTGAAACACTAAAGTGTGTATAAGAGAGATTATTTAAGTCACAGCCTGTCTGGGTCCTGGTCTAACTAACCCATTTACAGCCAACGGCAACCTAATGGGCCAAAAGGCACCCTGCCAGGTAATACAGTCAGTCTACTTAGCCTTCAATATGTGTGTGTGTGTGTATTTCAGAGAGGGAGAAAGGTGTAAGAGATATAAAAGTCAGCAGTCTTCATACAGACAGACAACACATTCTCCATCATGTTGACATTAAATAATAATAACTGTGTCTTTCTTTCTGTCTCAGCCACTCACACACACGCACACACATACAGCGTCCAGTTCTTCTTGTTAAAAGCCAGCCTGTATGAGTGTTGAGCGTCATTCCAATCAGCATCAGCTGAAGTACTAGGTTAATCCTCATTGCAACACACACAAATCCACACAAGGGCACACGCACGCACACACACACAAACACATAAGACACAACTAAAAAGAGGAGGATGACAGTGAGAAAAACACAAAGGAAAGAAATAACGAGACCAGGTGTGTGATGAACAGTCCTGTAACGTTCAACAGTGGGCTAATTCCTCCTGTCAACTACTAACAGCTGGACATGGAAACTATCATGAGACTTCAGATTTTTGACGTCAGGACTTGTACATAAGCCAAGGTGGACAGGTTCAGAAGTTCACAGTCCTGCTTTGTTCTGCATAACACGCCTTCAAACAAAATCACAATAAGCACCTTTACCAGGAGCAACAGTTGGCAATACAGGCCTTTACAACTTTTAACTATACTGGTTATAAATACTAATACTAATATTTTAACATCTTTGTGGACCAGAATGTAGGACACATCTTCAAATGTGACACAGTCATTGGATTTTGTGACACTTACATAATGAGTTGTTTTACAACCAGCAGGATGGTGTGGAAAGAGGAGGTGTTCACCTTAATCACATGTGGGAGGTGTGCTGGCAAAGGTGGAAGAAGTATTCAGATCATTTACTTAAGTAAAAGGACCGATACAGCAATTTAAATATACTCCATTACAAGTAAGAGTCTTACATGAAAAATTCTACTTAAGTAAAAGCACACAAGTATTATCAGCAAAGCAGTGGTGACTGATATATTATTATACATGACATCATTAAATTATTAATACTGAAGCATTAGTGTGAAAGCAGCATGTACTCTTATAGCTACTGGAGGTGGAGCTAGTTTTAACTATACAGTTATATTGTTTAATCCTGCAGTTCCCAAGTCAGGGTTGGGCCCCTCCAAAGGGTCAGCAGATAAATCTGTGGAGTCATGAGATGATTAATGAGAGGAAAGAGGAAGAAAAAAAAAATCTCTGTTACATAAATCTGTTGGGTTTTTTTTTCTTTGACTTTTGATGAAATATTGGATATCATTTGAGAAGTTTAGAGGTAAAAATCCCCATTTGGTGGAGCTGTAAACAATTCATAGACATCTGAAATGTGAGACAATGACACATTTCTGTTTGTAAAATATCAAAAGCCAAAAAGGCTGGAAAACTTAAACATTTGTTTTATTATCCATTGTGTCAAAATGTCTGTGGAAAAGTAACTAAAGCTGTCAAATAAATGTCGTGGAGTGGAAAAAACAGCAAAAGATAAGATAGAAACACTTTCAGTGCAAACAGATCAAAATTCCTATAAACGAGTAAATATATTTCCACCTACAGATTGTCACAAAGCAGCCTGCAGCTCACTGTGGCTGTGTTATTCCTTTAACAATAGACCCTACAAGCAATTTTAACCCTTCTAACCATCAGTAGAGTACAGTGTTCCTTCTGCTGAGTCTTATAAAAGAGTGTAAATGATAATGATAACATAAGCTGTTATTATGCTGTTTAATTATACTGTAACTTCCTCTCTCCTTATTGGCTGACTGATATCTGCAGCCAATTAGGTTAAAGTGAGCATTCAGTGTCACATTATATTGTATTAAAAAGAGGTTTCATTATTGCTGACAAAAATTGCAATTAATAAGCTGTGGCGGAATAAGAATTTAAATAATATTATCAGTAAATACATTATCACAACTCTCAGAAATGCAATTGTTACTTTTTTAAACCAGAAGCTTAGTTAGATTAGTAATAGACTGCTTGAGTTTCACTGTCCAGTTGGGGCAATAATTAATCATATATGTTCTACCTGTGTCAGACCTGTGAAAAGAGGCATGAAAAGTACATATTCCTCCAACATCTTGCAGAGTATTATTCAAGTATATTTGAGTATACACTATTTTTTGTAATAATAGTAACAGTGATTTAACTGTTTGTGTACCTTTAGACCACTGACTTACTGTATCCTCAAACATTTTTACCAATTAACTTTCAAAACTTTCACATAATATTTTACCTGATGTCCATGACTTAAGTGGTTTAACAAAGGTATGCCCACTTACTGTGTTTTTACTCCGCCCCCTATCCCAAATCTGGACGTGTGGGTCCATCTGGATCAGTTGGAAGAGAAATTTGAGGGAAGTTGAGCTTTTATTGTTGTGACCATATGTTAAAAACATTTTGATTCCAAACCATTTCCAGGC
>JANJYP010226618.1:0-10701 GCA_024605115.1 Rastrelliger brachysoma | reverse complement strand
AGCAGTCTGTCAGAAAGGCCTATTTATTGCAAGTACAATCATGTGTGGAAACTGATGCAATAATGATTTCTTGATTCATCTTAAATTGTAAACAGTACACAGCGGGTCAATGTGTGTTCTCATTAGTATGTGCTGTGCCGAACATTTTTCAAAAGGGCACCGAGGCACTTCGACTTCAACAGATAAAACAGACTTTGACTGAAGCGAATGAGAGTCTTGGCCTTAATAAATGGCAGTTTCATCTGCAAATCAAAGTGCCTTGGTATCCCTCTTTGAAATTCGGCTCTTAACCCTGACAGCCAAAGAGCCCCGATGAAGTGCAGCACACAGAGAAACATGCTTTGAACAGCTTACTCTGTTTCTCCATAGAAAGTTAGCTGCAGGAAAAACATGGAAGCTCTTTTTTTTTTTTTAAAACAGCATTCTGCTTTATGTTTAGTTTTCTCCACATATCCACAATGACGTCTAACCACTTTTTGACTGTCAGCCAGAATATAGAAAGGAAGGAATGGTTTACTTTATTTTTAAAGAGAAGTCCCACAGCAGACACTTGGGTATGTTTAATTAAAACAATACATCCTTTTTGATTGTATCCATATGCATTCATCACTCCCTCTAGGCTACTAATCTAACAAGCTTATTGTTGCCACAGGATTAGCTGCTAATAACTTCTTTTGTTTTACCTACAGTACAGTAAAAAGCTACAATTACACCAGTCAAGATGTGCTAAGTGATACTCTGCAGGCACAAAAATTGGACTCATGTTGAAATTAGCTCAAGAAAACAAGTTGACATTACCCAGCCTTTACCACTCAACACATGCACAGAAAAAACTTCAAAGAGTTAGTTTCCTTTTGCGGATTTGACAGTAGGAATATTTTTTGCAGTCTATTTTTTTAAGACATTTTGGTAATAACCTGCTCCACCTCTGTGTTTGAAGTATTTTAGTACGTCTCAGAGCAGATCTCCAGCTGTTCTTGGTGTTCTCCAGACCTTGACTTGGTTCAGCCTCTGTTCCTAATAGGACATGGGATATGGTTTAAGTCTGTATGGTGTGTTATAAAAGATACAAGGGATGAATCAATGTGTCCCAGAGATTTCCTTCGAGAGATCCTGAAAGGAAAAAGTCTGTCTTTAGATGACACCAATATGGCACAATTATCCAAATTCTTCTGTATGTTTCTAATCATTTTTACCCACTAGACGCAGAAATCTATCCACTCAGTCATTTTTAAATGAACATAGGTAGGTACTCTCTCTGAAGGGACATTTATTTATTACAGCAGTAATAGCAACACATATAATAGAGTAACACATTTTTTTAAAAAAGGTAGTCAAGAGAAGTTTATTTATGAAGCTAATTTCATGCAACAGGCAGAAACTGAAACTAATGGTTAACAAAAAACAGGCAAATGAAATTAAGCATGACAAAAATGTGTAAGGTAAGAACATAATTACAATGCAAATGGGATATAACAAGAAGGTATGATAATCATTACTAAAAAGATAACAGTAACATAGATTTAAAAAAAAGAATATTTAGTCATTAACTAAACAAACTTAAATAATAGCTTGCAAAAAAGACAATTTTAAGTCTGATTTTAAAAGAAGACTGTTTTAGTAGACTTTATTTTATGTGGTGAAGAAGTTCAGAGAGAAGGTACATGGTGACTGGTACCACAAGTTCATTCATAATTTATTCTAGAAATATATTATAGTATGAAGACCTTTGCTTGATGGTCTGTCCCATGTGTACCCAGTAAGCACGTCAAGAAAGTAGGATCACAAAATGCAATACAGAAATAAAAGGTACAGTATGAACCAGCTGTCCCAGTCTGACTGTTATAGGAAGCATTTTATTTTAGATATATTTCTAAGATGATAAAAAGGAGTCTGGAAGTTCAGATAAGCAGCCAAAATCACATCCAAGTTTTTGGCATCCTAGTAAGGTTTTACCAACAGAGGAGTTAACACAGAATGCATCTGGTGTCTGCAAGCCTTGCGACCTACTAAAAGAATCTCAGTTTTATGCTTATTTAGCTGAGGTGATTCATTGGGCCATGGAGGTCCACAGACTAAAGATCAAAGCTGTGATGCTCTTTCTCTTAACAAATACTGTTAAGTGATCTTTGGTAACTCTTACATTCTCCTAGATGGTGTGCAGTACATGGCTTCAGATCAAATTATCCATATAGAGCAGAAAAGGGCCAACTTTTCTTAAATAAAGGTTAAAAGGGAATGTACTATATGCAGCTTGCTTTATTATCCCTTTCATGTCATGACCACCAACAGTGTATGTGCCCATCACAGGCAGCGGATGGCAGTGTTGTTTAACTGGTCTGACGTCCTGATTTGCTATATAAAAGTGTCACTGAAGTCCAAGTATCTCTTTAGGCATGTATTGTTTTTTTAAATGGCAACTGAATACAAAATAAATCAATTGCAGAAGAAATCTCAGGTAACAGCAGAAAATGAAGTCTGTTTCGGTCCACTGTGAGCTTTACAAGTGAATATATAGTTTTCAAATTATGTTGTAATGACAGCGGTCATACAGTTTACTGTGATAAATCCACATTTATTCTTCCTTTTTATATTTTGCATGCTTTTTTCAGCATCTTACAGCTTCAAACTGAACCCCAGCCACTACTAAAGGAAGTTCAGTTCAGTCCAAAAATCACTCAGTCGTAAAACGTTTCAGTATCATGCTTTTAGTTGTTGTAAAAGTTAGTGGCAGTAGTTGGTAAGTGAAAACATGATTTTTCTCACCCATGTTAAATATTTGGGTTTTTTAGTGGTTGAGAGTTGGAAATTGACCAATATATGCTTAATAAGTGTATGATTAATATGTTGTGTGCAATAAGTGACTACCAGTGATTACAAAATGTGTATGAAGCAATCAGTGACCACTATAAATTAAACTGTCAGTGATCAGAGTCATGCAATACGAATGTCAAATGCATGTTTTACTCAGTGATGCCAGCTAAAAGGTCACACTGATCTGTAGCTGCCCATGATGTTTCTATCCTATCTGGCCTTTGATCAAGATCAACTGAGGCCTTTGAGTAAATTTCCACCGTACATATGCAGTGATAGACTAAGCAGTTTTGGTAATTTTGGAAATCTGTCACATTTTAGTTTGGATGATGTAAGTATTTCAATTAATAAAACCATCTACTGTACTTTCCTGCAGGTTTTGAAGTTCCTTCTTTTCAAAATGTAGCACCACCAGAGACAGCAATCCTTTCAAAAAAAAAGTGTTAATTCCTTCATACAAATTCTTGGTGCACCACATTCCTGCATAATTTCATGCAGCGCAAGGTAATTTCACAAAATGTAGGGAAAAAATAGGTTATTTCTCAGTGGAATTACAATATTTAAGAACAAAAAGCAATGATTATATGCTAGAATATTTTCATTTCAGAGCCCACAGTTAACCACCCAGAGGCACCACGAGTCATTTAACTTACATTTGAAAAATTTGAAAAGCTCTTTGAAAACTTAAAGCTTGAACAGTTTAAAACTTCTCACCTTAACACAATGAAACCTGGCAAAAAAGCAAAAAAAAGAGATAGTGCTGTTTCATTCTCTATCCGGGGAGTTATTTCTCACACAGTGCCTTTGCTTTCTTCACACTGACAAATGAAAACCTTCAACACATCTCCAGAATAAAAGGACTGAATCACAGATGTGACGACTGATCCCCACAGCTGTGAAGGCTGGAGATCTCTTGAATGCATATTAAGGTGTGTGTGCATGTGTGTGAGTGTGTGTGTGTGCTTGAAAGATATTTTCAGAACTTTCTGTCCTAGTGAAATTGTATATACTTTTCTGTTAAATGTTAAACACCAGAAAAAAAAACATCACTCTGACCTTTCTTCTTTCTAACCCTACATTGAGCTCTTTGTATCGTTTGAGTGCACAGATGTAGGCTCAGTACCAGCAGGTGGCAGTGCAGTACAGAGCTAATAGAAGCTGTAATTAGTTTAAAAGTAAAAAGAGAGGCAAAAAAAATATCAGCATATCTGCCCAGAATAACCTTTAATTTGTTTGTTTTATGACTATATTCTATATCCTGCCAACATAGTGCACATTAAGAATACAGAAAATTGGTCCTGACCTCAATTCTAGTAGACCGGACAGTATTATAATTAATTGATTTTCTATAACTGGCTTTTAATGACATTCTGCAAGCTAGTGCACCCCATGTACTCACAATGTTGCCTGTGAAGAGTCCAGTGCATTCAGTTGTCTTAACAAGTCCCATATATTTAAATATGAAGGGGGCAGAAAGATTAAGTGACTATGGTGATTATACTACAGCCAGTTTGTGTTCATAAATAGAAAGTGCATATAATGTGTTAACCAGAAGGTAGAACTTTCAAAATGCTGAAAGGGAATCAGGTGATGTGCTGCAAAACTACCTGTGTGGGAGATTTTTTTTTATTTTTTTTAGCTTTTAGTGTTTCTTTAATGGAACCCAGGCTTTTATGAAAGTGTCAGTCTGAAATGACGTAAATGGCAATGCAACAATAGAATTTCTGCGTTAGAGGTAATTCGAACACAAGAGTGGAAAATGCTGTAACTTTCAAATTGTTTATAAATAGACTCCCATCAAATAATTTTAAAAATAGACCAACAGCATGCAGACCTTGACAGTATATTATATATTGCAGCCCTCATCTCAGGATTCAAATATGTCTGGTATTATGCTCACTGATGGCCAAAAACAACTGAAAAACAACTAGGAGCTCTGTAGGGGAGATAACAAAAGCCAGAATCATCTTCTTTTGCCAGTGCCAGAAAAACAGCATCAGAAAAAAACAAAACAAAACATGGAAATGGTGACAAACATGGATGGATGTGATTGTGCAGGCTGTTATGTGCAGCCTCTCCTGGGTTAGGACCAATGAAAGAGACGACAAAATTGAAATCTGAAATTCATTCAGATTATTAGGCGCAAACAAGTAAGTTATTAATGATTCCTATATTTTGAATTACTGTGAATACCTAATATTTATATCATAGAACAGTTACAAATTGGTCCTTTAAATATGTTTGAACATATGTCTTACCACTCAAAAACAAGACTTTCTATAACTGGAACAGTTTGAAGTTGATTTATAATCCTAAAAAGTTTATTAGTAGTTATTTATTTGTTGGGGACTTCAGCACTTTCTCTTTGCTGAATGGGCCAAACATATGTGAGGACACAACTCTGGCATCCCAGCAAGCCTCACATTGGAGGAATGCAATTTATCATTATCTCAACATCAGAGCAGATCTGTCAGTTTTTGCAAATTTGCAGGCCGCCTCAGCAGATGTCTATCAATATAACAACTCCCGTGACCCTGAAAAAGTTCAGACTTAGTACGCCTCCCACATCCACAGGACAAATTACACCCTGCGTGAATTAATTCAACTCCATTAAAAACCTTCATCGACATCTGCTGCTGCAGCGATGCTTGGGCCTGCTTGTCTTGGCCTTTCTCCAGCCGGACGCCTCTTCAATTTAACTCCAATTTAGAGTTGGTGGATGTTGGCTGACAGTTTGAAACTTCTCAGTGGGATGCTGATGAGCGTCTTCGCTCCTGCTAAAGGAAAGTCATTCTCTCATCTGGACAGCGTTGCAAATTGCGTAAAAAGCCAGTCTGATCAAGATAATGGCTTGTGAAGGAATGAGATTAGCTCCCTTTGTGAGAAATCTGATTGTGTGGATGGGACAGTGGCATAACAAGTGCGACCTTGTTGCAGGGGCCAGCTGAGAAAGTAATTAGGCCTCACATATGGCCAGTATTACCAAAGCCTTCAGTAATAGTGATGAAGGGACAAGGCTTGTCGGAGCTGTTTATTGTCACAGGTAGACCTGTCGGTGTCAGTTTTGAATAATGACCTGTTGTTATTAAGAGTTTGATAGTATATAGAGACAAAGTACAACAAAAAATAGACACAAGACTTAATTCACTTGAGGTGTTTTAATCCCAAAATGAGATGAATATCTTTAGGTGTTTG
Organism: Rastrelliger brachysoma; assembly: GCA_024605115.1. Taxonomy (NCBI): domain Eukaryota; kingdom Metazoa; phylum Chordata; class Actinopteri; order Scombriformes; family Scombridae; genus Rastrelliger; species Rastrelliger brachysoma. Next base: position 4,692 of record JANJYP010226618.1, on the reverse strand, counting down.
TTGACAACATCAGGATTTGTCCTCACTGCAGAAGACTAAACTATAAACAAGTGAAGTTGTCAGTCAGGAAAATGACTAATGTTCCCCTGTGTCTGTCTTGGTTCCATTTCTTCATCATGAGAGGTTGCCATGTGGCTCAGGGTCAGCCTGGAGCTTTGTGATTTTGTGATATACAAAGAAAATTGGCTTGCATTGACTTGAGGAGATCAGTTAGCCTGGTTCAGGACTTTTGAATGGGCAGTCAAATCTCTAATGCTATCACTAGTAACAGTAATAGCTTTTGCAAAATGCCTTAAAAAACAAGAAACAACTAATGGTCTTTATAATGGAAATCCCAAGAAAAAACAAATGGTTTTCTTGGAAGAGCAATCTCCAAATTTGTTCTCTCATTAGCTGCTGTTACAATTTGGCTCTTGTCTCAAACCACCATTTTTTGTGTAATGACAGCAAATAGCAAACAGTCATTATCAGCTCTCTACAAATCTTAGCCTGCCAGCTTGTTGCCCTGTTGCTGCCATGGCTAGATTAACCTGTTACAGGGCACTGGGGTAAAAATGAGTTCCCAGACCACTATCCTCCCACTCCCTGTACACTGTGAAGAGTAATTCTGTGCTGAAATATTACCTGGCTCCAGATTTGCTGTGTGGCAATTTTACAACACCAATTAAGTTAGAAATATGCAACATAGCAGCACAGAAATTAAAATAATGAAGGCCTTAAAACAAGGGGCACACAGGGATCATGTTCAAGACAAGATACCAAGATCAGGTAATATAAACACAGCTTTGGGTCCTTGAGTTCTAGGGGCTTTGGTTAATGGCTTTAAGGATAACATAGTCTTCAATAAATCTGTGTGATCATTTGTCTTGAGTTAATGAAACACAGTTTCTCCTTTTGTTTCTTTGGTAATCGTCAATGTTGAAACAGTGACAATGTCCTCTATGTCCTGACACAAGAAAAACAATGAACTACTCTGGCCAACATAGCCATCTGACACATCAGTTGTCACTGAAGAGGTAAAATCAAATCCTGCCTTTATAGAAAGCAGCTAACAAGATGTAATAACAGACTGAACCAATAACCAAAGCNATAGAAAGCAGCTAACAAGATGTAATAACAGACTGAACCAATGACCAAAGCTGCCATTCTCACAATATCACAATAGTTTGTTTTTTTTTTTTTTTTAACACAACAGCAGCACTCACAATGACACAGTCCTTTTGGCTCCTAAAATGTAAAGCAAATAAAGTGATAATCAGATACCATCCCTCCCAGAGTAGGCATACTGAATTTATATACTGAACCTTACAGCTGTTATCTACTAGCCCAAACAGCCTGTTGGATATAGCAGGATGTATTTTTTCATCTATCAGTCTTTCAGATTTGTTATTTTAAGATTCCCAATTTTAAGAATCCCAATCTGGAGGTTCACATTTCAATGTACCTGTCATAACAACACAAGCCTTATTATATTGATTGTAAATATGATAGCTGATGTCTGTGTGGTTAACATGTCACCTTTTATCTCATCTTTTTTTTTTTCTTGCAAGAGCCTAGAAACAGCCTTGAGAATCTGGAAGAAGGATCTGGTATTACATGACAGTGAAATCAACGAACTCCGGCACCGCACTGGAAATCGTCACATCTCATCTACATCTATTTTCCAATTGCCTGTATGTACAGTACATTCCATATATCTGCATCTCCACTGAGCGAAGAGGCATGCATTGGTAATGAGTTTGATTCCTGCAAACAGATCCAGTCTATGGTATGCCTTGACATTACTGCTTCATGAAAAAGAGGAGCATCAGTAATTGTTGCGAGGGGTGGAGGGACAGGCAGTCGGTGCGGTGGGCCTACAATTGGCTGATTGTGTCTCTTTGCCTGCCTGTGATAATTAAAATGACTCAACCTCCCTCCGTTCCAGTCACAGTGGTGGCATCGCAAAGGCAGCAGCAGAGCTGTTATTGCTTGTCCTTCAGCTGAAAGGATCGTGTTGGCCAGAGAGCTGAGGGCTTTTGTTTTGAGGGCTTAAAAATCTGGTGTCCAGCCTGGGCGGTTTTTAGCAATGCACCCTGGGAAATGAGTTATCTAAGCAGTGCATGCAAAAAAAAAAAAATCCTGACATTAATCTTTAATTAAGGCCTTTACAATTTTAGGCGACATGCCCGTGAGTCTGAGTGTTACTGTAGGGGATAGATATAAACAGTGGGCAGTGGGGACTGGAGGGCCAGGCAACATATTATATCTTGTGGTGAGCTCATTTTGTCTCATCAAAGTCAAGGCTCTGTTGATCTGCAAAGACACTGCCTTGTTTTTCAGCTGTTTGTGCTGATCACGAGATACACTATAATGTAAGCTTGGCACAGTTTTGCTTTTCTTTTTTGAGAACTAGATAATAATCCCTAGAGGTAATAGTAGCGAAACATGTGCGTTCTAGCTGCTTTGTTTTCTACACAATGATCCAGATTGCTATAAATTCCACCATTCTTGACGAGATGCTGTCCTTCAATAAATGCTTGTGACTACCATAGCTTCACATTATTCCTTTCCTTTCCATTTTTTTTTGTTTTTTTTTTTGATAATTGGTTGTGCATCTTTTTTTTTTTGAAAGAGCCAAGTGATAAACCTGCTGCTACAACCAGCATGCCACTGACGCTTTTTCTTGTGTTCTGACAGCTGCTGCTTGTGTGATGTTCCACAAAAAGCCCCCAAGACACAACCTGTTTCATTCTGGCTGAAGATTCACTTGAAAAAAGACAAGTCTCCTATGAAACAAAATGCGACTTAGGTAATTGTTTTGATTACTCCTTTCCCTGTTGCCAGTTGGATGGAGGCATTACAAAACTGAAAGTGGAGGTTTAGGGAAGAAGGGACTGAGGAAAAAGTAGCGACATATCTCCCTGCGGCAAGATTTGTTCACTGGCAACAATCAGAGACAGATGGGAGGGTGTTGGTGGTAACGGGAGGAGGTGGAGGGTAGGGGGGGTCACACCTTTGTGAGGCGAAGCAATTGGGAACGATTAAACCCTTATTCGCCGTAGGGACTATCCACTCTGAGGCAGGAGCTGGCTCCAACAGCGCCTGCAGCTCTGTTCCTTTTATCTCCACTCCTCATGAAGACCCTGTAAATGCCATGGGAGCAGTTAAAGTGAAGCACACTGTGTTCTGCTGGGCTGGTTCACTGTTAATGTTCAACATCATGACAGCAAATGAAAAGAATTTCTTAGGTTGTCTGCACCACTGCAATGGATCATATATGCAATAAAAGAGTGGCTTAACCCATGTAATTAAACTTGTGACCTACACAGTTATACTTTGCCTATTTTGTCATGTGAAACTTCTCAAACTTCCTTTTCTGCACATGTGCATATTTCATTTTCCGCGGCTTTGATATGCCACCATCTGGAAACAAACTATGATGGAATGCTTGATGCACTTTCATCCTAACTCTCTGCCGTTTTCATCCTAGATTTGTCAGATAAGAGTGCATCTTTCTGCTTTCCCATTTTAAAACTGGTTCAATACCCAGTGGCACATACTTGCTCAGGCCACTATAACTGACTGCTCATCAACCCATGAGCACCTGAAAGATGAGGGGCCCCTCCATCACCAGTAGACACACAATCACAGGTTCCTTGCCAGGTTATTATGAGTCATTCATCACCTGCGCCTGCTTCCTGTTTCTCTGCTTTCAGCTTCGCTTCAACTTCAATACTTTTAAATGCCTCTACTTACCTATTTGTCTGTTCATTGCACTTCTTTTCAACCTCTCTAACATATCTTTTAGCAAGCCTCCATTTCCCCAGCCAAACCTCACCTCACCTCACCTTGTGCATTTGACTCATGTGTCTCTGTGCTGAAAACACATGATACACACACAGTGCAAAAATGCACTAATCAAAAGCTATTGACATGGTTTGATGCTGTCCCAGTGTGTGCTTGGAAACACATTGTGCCTGCACCTTGATAGAAGAAGTGTCACCACCTCCCCTAAAAAAGAAAAAAAAATCAAACAGACCGTGTCCGTTGTTCTTTTGATTTGCTTTCCACATTGCTGCTGCTTCTTAATCGACGTATAGTGATTGTGAGGCAGAATTAAAATCCCTCCACAGAGGCAGATTCCCAGAGGCACAAGAGCAGGACAGATCAAAAGGCAAATGAGGAAATCCGCACAATCCATATCAACCTCGTATCATGTGGGGTTTGCCCTCTTGTGTAGGTACGTGCAGGCTGCACCATGGCAACCACAGCAATTGATTGGCACAGTGCAGGTCTTGTTATGTGGGATATTGGTTTTTTACTTGCTGCCCTAGCCCTTTCATAGTATGCATTAGTTGAGGTTTCTCAGGTACCCAGCCGTCATGTATACTTAACTTCTATTTGGTTCTGGCTGACTTTGAAGGACAGGAGATGGAGAGAAGTGGGGACAGCTGTGACAAAACACTCAAGGTCTCTGAAATGGTGTGATACTATGAAAGGCTGGACGTGTTTAAAAAAGAGTGAGATTCGACTCTGTTACCATAAATAGCATTTATAAAACACGTTATGAAACTTAATATCTCTTATTTTACTTATTACTAGTGTAATATTTACCTGTACATTAAATTTGTAGTTTTTATGCAGCGTTTGATTCTCATCACAATTTTCCCTCTATTCTTTAATCCATTAGCATTGTTGTAAATAGCAAAT
>JANJYP010226609.1:0-11570 GCA_024605115.1 Rastrelliger brachysoma | reverse complement strand
GAAAGCTGTGTCAATAGCAGAGTAGGAGACATGAATGGGGCAGAAGGGTGAGACAGACCCTGTATAGTGATGACATTCCCACAGGCAACACCCACAGGGGGCACTGTGCCTCAAATGCCGCCACTGCTACATTGTGCCACAAGATGAAACAAAAGGACTAATGACCCTTAATTGCTTTGGAGCTGTTTAAAATCAGATGAGTGTCGCCTAAGCTGCAGTATGTAAATCAACCCCTCCTCTTTGTCCCTCTTCCCCGTTTACCCCCTAAGCTCTTTCCCCTGGCACAATCAAGTCATTTTCTCATAAGGGGTGGGCAGCTTAGTAGGCTCACTGCCAAGTGAGGGGAACTGGCAAGCATGGTAATGTGCAGACACTTGTTGCTACAATGCCTGCCTGTTACACCGGCACATGGCAGAAAAGGGGTGACTTAGGGATGTGTGTGAGGAGCAGATGGGCATCCAATAGCCTCCACGTGCTCCATATTAAGCACGGTAACAGAAAAGGAACATGCTCTACTCTCAACACTGCATGCATGTCCCATTCATTATAAGGTCCATTCATATGCAGCACTAACACAAATGTCCAACAANTGTGTGTGTGTGTGTGTGTGTGTGTGTGTGTGTGTGTGTGTGTGTGTGTGTGTGTGTGTGTGTGTGTGTGTGTGTGTGTGTGTGTTTTCAAGTGCAGTTGCTTCTGTTTGCTTGCATGTGTGTTTGCATATTTTTGAATGTGAAAGTTTACTCTTTAAATATTTTTTTCAGGCACAGGCACCTTTATTTCAAAGTAGATAGACAGGAAATCATCAGAGAGGGGGGGTGTGACATGCAGCAATAGACCTCCAGCCGGGATTCGAACCAGGGCCAGCTGTGTATGTGCAGAGCTCTGCATACATGACATGCACTCTAACCACCTGAGCACAGCAGTAAAGATACATTCTAATTTTACATTTAACTTCCCTGTTAACTAAAATGTACATAAATGTAGTAATGAAAAAATATTTTAAGATTGGTCCATAAAATTTATTTTAATAAAACACAATATTGCATGACTGCAGAAAAATCTGAACAGTGTGATAACATCATCCTTAAAACAAAATGTAAATGTTAAGCCAATTTGAGCAACTGCTGTGTTGAGCCATAGTAGATGTTGTTATTGTAAGACTGAACTCCAGACTAGGCAGGTGTCTCAAGCCTGTGACCCAGCAAGAAGTGAGCAATGTCCTCCTGTGCCCTGGGTGTCCCAGTGCTCCCACCACACCCATTAACATCAAGCCTTAATGCATTTTCTATACCTGCATGCTTTTCTGCTATATGGAGTCTCTAGTGATTTAAAGACAGCAACAAACCTGTCCCATTTTCAAAGTGACATTATTGATAGACTGTCACTTCAGATTGTAGGTAACCACTAATGGTTATTTTATGGTGCATACGTCAAATTTGATGTGTAATTTTTTTTGTCCTGTCTTCTTACCCTATCTTCCTCTGTTTTATTTGAGTCTAATGATTGTCTCAAGATCATTGTCACACTTTTATTAGAACAAACAGAACCCTTATATAATCTTTTTTTTTGAATGAATGAAATCTTATTGACTGCGATCATTGAAATCTTATCTTATTATGGCCTATTTGCGCACAGGGGCGCACAGTGGACTGTTATAGGTAGTACAGCTTAATAAAATACTGATTTCTCTTGTTTAAGTCATATGTTCATAGGTGAATGAAAAATGTGACAAAGTTTAACTCAGTGGAAGACAATCATACATTTATACAGCATGTATTTAGTTTCTACGTCCATTGTGGTAATTTTTTTTTTAAATAAAAAAAGCCAGGTCTCCAAACAAAACAGCACCTACTCTTCACTCCTCTACTCTTTATCCACTCCAATGTTTTCTCCCTGTGAGCCCGGATTCCCTCTTGCCATGGATAAATCTCCATACTTGCATGAACAAAGGCTCAGTCAGCATGTGTTTATGTGTTGGTCTATGTGTTGTGTGAAGAGGAGATGTGTCTCCCACTTATGTCCGGATCATAGAGGACCCCAATTTGTTAGGCATTAATCAGAACACCTGCTCAGAAAGAACCCAAGACTTTTCGTTTCACCACTTGAGTCATCAGTGTCATTTGAAATCAATTTAACGACTGTCCCTGAGACTTATTTGAGTATGCAAATGCTGGAGAAAAAAGAAGTCAGAGCAACATACAGAGAAAGAAGACAAGAGGGGTGAAAAGAGGCCAAGGAAGAAGGAGCTACTGTAGGTATTGTGCATTACCCAGGCATTAAACAGCAATAACTCATTTGAATGTTGTTGAAGAAGGTTGGTATACACAAAAAGACAAAACAAAAGAGAGTTGAATTTGGCTTACCATTACAACAATGACACTGTACTGCTTCTTGCTGAAGGACAAGGCATGCATGAGAACAATGATAGTGAAAATAAAAGAATAAAATGCTATGATAGGACAAGGAAGTCTAGGTCAGAGAGAGGCCAGGAAAGAAAGGGAGTACAAGAAAGAAGTGGTAGAGGAACCAAATGAATAAATTCATGGGGCACAAAATGAAAAGAAAGATGGAGGGGAGTGGAGTAAAGGGGGTTGGAATCATCAGTGGAAGATTTTTATTGTCCGGACACAGGAGATGCACACAAAAGCATTGGGAAGATTCAATTAAGTATCATATGCAGTGACCTTATTGCCATGGTTACGGAACAGTGGAAAATATTAATCAAGCCTGCACTTGTAACAGGGAGAAAAATGGAGGAAGGAGCGCTAGAAAGGGAAAAGGCAAAAAGAGAGATGGGATGGTAGAGAGAGAGAGAGAGAGAGAGAGAGAGAGAGAGAGAGAGAGAGAGAGAGAGAGAGAGAGAGAGAGAGAGAGAGAGAGAGAGAGAGAGAGAGAGAGGGAGAGAGAGAGAGAGAGAGAGAGAGAGAGAGAGACAGACAGACAGACAGACAGACAGACAGACAGACAGACAGACAGACAGACAGACAGAGAGGGAGATAAGGGAATGGCTAATTTCTGTGTATGTTTGTGTTTGATTTTATGCATATTTTAATGAACAGAATTTCAAAGGTCAATGATTATCCCCACGACGATTTGACATCTGTACACTGACACTGAACATGCCATATTTGACAATGAATTATTGATTGCTTTGTCAGAGATGTTTTTTTTTAATGAAAGTAAAAATGGTACCATGCTGTCGTCAAAACTCAGTTGGCTCACATTTGCACAAAGAGAAGTCACAAATGTGGAATGAGCTCAATTCAAAACTCATTTCATACAGGAGGAACTCACTTCTCAGCCAACAAAGATTTCTTTTAGCTCCATATTTCAGGTTGAATTTCATGTGCCCAAATGTCTGCTGATGCCTTCTCAGTAAGAAAATACATCTAGAATCCATCACACGTGAGTGAATTCATTAATAAGAAAACTCACAAATGTTTGCCACATGAAAATAAAATGTTTTCATCCATCAATGTTTTTCTCTCTTTCTAACCGTACACTTACACATTTTTTGCTAAATAAATTCACCAAAAAAACTATGCTTGCATATTGTTACAGACTCCAACAAAAAAATTATGATGATCATTTTCAATCATATTCCATTATGATGTTCAGTCACATTTCCTTGCACACCGAAGAAGGGGAAAGTTGAAGACTGTTCTGTTTGATGAAGCTGTAGAGTGTTTGCTCACTGTCTGCAGGGACTGTCTTGAAAACAATCTATCTGAAACTCCCCCGCTGAGCAAAATGTTAAATAAACAAAGGCGGGGATAAACAAAATCCCTCAGTTTCAATGTCACTGAGAAGAAAGTTATAACATTTCAGTGTTACAATTGTGAAAAGAAAGTGACAGCCATAATGTAACCATCATTTAAATGTTGTACACTTTGTGAAATAATTTTTTTCCCAAAAAATAGTTAATTATAAACACGGTGGCTACAGATACGTTTGTTTTACTTTCTTCAGCCATGAGGCACAGGGGAAATAATGTCTGTTACTGGTTTCCCAAACTGTCTTTTCTTCAGGAATAACATTTATAACAAACTTATTGACTTGTTATGTCTTTGCATGTTTTGTACTACAGTACTCATTGGTTTAGATAATTAATAAAATAATAATTAGTTCTAGTGTACCTTTGAAAGTTTACGTCTGATATACTTTTTCAAAAACATTGACAGTAATTCACATTGTGGTGTTTGACAACGATTAACTATGTGTCCTAAATTCACATATTTCCTGTGGAGTACTCCTGGGTGTTGTTTTTATCTCACTGATTTTTTCCATTTAATGTTTACACTGGGATATATTATTCCCAACAATGCCAGCATTCACTCTTCTCTTGACAACACTCTAGAAACAGTATGCAATTATAAACAGTAAAAAATAAAGGCCATTTTTAAAAGCAGAATGTCACAATATCTTGTGATTACCTTCACACACTCTCTGATAACAAATTAAGAGCAGATAAATGTATAATAAAAGAGTGTGGTGTCTTGCTGTGGCATGTAATTTCAAAGATTTAATTAAGTCTAGAAGTAGTCATTTATACTTTTATTACATGTTAGCTTGATTACTGCAAATTGCTGCATATTCATTCACACAGTGAGATAAACAACAGTTGAGAGAGAAAGCTACAACCAGAATCACAAAGTAGAGAGGATATTACTGCTGTCATGGTGGCTCCAACTTGCAGGGGAAAAAAAGAATGGCTACATTTTTGTGATGATGGCTTTCAGCCCTCTTGTGTGGCATTCTCATGTCCCAATAAAAATCCTTCCAGTCTTGATTTCACTTGAACTATGTTAATCTACATTGTAAATTTTAAAATTATTTAAAATGCTTTATTGAGCGGTCTTTATTGATCTCCATCTTAGCATGGCATTCATGTCTCCTCTTCACACATTGACTCATCAGTTCAGTCTTGAATCACAGTGCAATTCATGTGATATTATGTATCACAGTATTAGTGTGACATTAAATACACAAAGCGTAGTACATAATCACAACTTATTTAAACAATTCATCTAAAATGGTGCACTAAGGAAAAATATATGAAACAATTTTGTACATTCGTCAACAATCTGCAGTGGTTGTAACCTCCAGAAATTTTTAAATTAAAAAAAAAAAAATTAAATAACTTGATGAATTATAGTAGTGTAAATTGGTTTTAGCATGTAGTTACTCAGCTTGATGTAAAAATTCACTGCACTGTATATATTGAGCTGAACTTTGATAGGAGAAGTTTTAAAAAAAAAAAAAAAGAAGTTGGTGTGAGTTGAAGCTTGAGGTTCTTTAATGGGTGATTGGGAGAGTGACAGGCAGTGGTCATGCAAGAAATCAGCCAATAAAGTCATAACTGAGTGATTTGCATTCAACATTGGTTCCATCCTTTGCATCCTCTAAGCCTGAGTGTCTGAAATTCCCTTGCCCATCCTTGTGGCAGAGCCTGCAAGAACCTATGTGGATGAGACATAGACTGAGGTGTAACAGGAGGGCATCTGAGCAGAGTGGCTGTTAAAGTGCCTGATGTGACCATGACCACTTCCAGAAACAATTTAATTCCACAGCTTCAGCCATCTCCAGCTGATCTACTCCTCCAAGGTCATTAACTGTGCCACAGAAGGTCACATGATTAATGAGTGACAGACCCTCTGGTGCAATAACGTGTATGAACGCGGCCCATTAATTAGACAGGGAGGCCAGAGAGAATGAATGGCCAGGGACAGCTTGGCCCCCTCACAACCCCATTCTTCCCAGACCCCATTTTTCATTTTCATCTGCACAAACAGACACATACAACCATTTGTAATATTCCAAAAATACCATGCATTCTTTAAAAAAGAAAAGAAAAAAAGAAGTCAACTTATAACAAAATTAATATTTTTGACCTGGATAATAATTAAGTCACATTGTAACATTTATGTACCTAGTCTGAATGACCAGGTTTCTACTCTAAAAATAAGACAAAGTGCTGTTGGCAGTGGCCACAGATTGATCTGGGTATCAAGCATCAAAACGTTGTGTTGCTGCTGTCCTTTTCCAGGAGCATGATAAGCATTTTGCATTACTGAGGGCAATCTCCAAGAGGAAATGAAACATTCTGCTGCCACAGACTGGCTTTATTAGAAGACAACAACTCTGGCCTTTCAGGATATACAGATCAGGAGATTTAATTGATGCTGACCGACTGTCAATGCACTCCTAGCTGGGAGAAACAAGAGTGTTTAACACTGCTCCATTGTAAGTAGTATTCATTTCTCAGTTTAATCAACGTAATGCAATTCCAATAAGTCTATTTCTTAGAGTGGCCTTGTTGATTTGAAACCTCATAGTCTTCTGTTTTATTTTCACCAGTGCCAACAAATGTAATGGTTGCTAAGTATATTGGGCAATATTATAAGAATGCTCTACATACAGTGTATGCATTTCAATTTTTACTTGAGGTCAAAGCAGTATGGATATACCCCAGTGGGGTCATTAATCATAAATACACACACTGTATGTAATACCAACCATTGGGAAGAAATAGACTTCAGGGAAGCTTTAAGATGAGGACTTGTGTCAAACCAGGGGACACAATGTTTATCAGGGTAAACAAATTTCATCAGTTCACCCACCGCACCTGCATCATTGTTTTCCAAAAGCGTGCAGTCAGGCAGCCAGTATACATAGCAAGTACACATTTTCAGTTGTCATTGTCCCAGAAGCATAATAAGCAGTGACAGGGTAGACCAAATTCACTCAATGCACCACCCAGGAAAACAACATCTTTTAGAAACAGTAAAAATATGAATATGTTGATATATGTGTTTGTGCAATGATGTTTTATGTTGAAATTATTTCTAGGTCATAGATATTTATTTGGAGATATGAATATGGAAGAACAATAATTTATGAGACACACTGATGATAAACGTAATTTTGAAAGGTACTGTTGACATTTTTCAGTACTTTTTTTTAAATGAACAACAAAAAAATAATAAAAAAAAATCTTGCATCTTATCAAACATTCAGAGAACCCCTTGACCCTTCTGAATAAAGCATCTCTCTTGAGATTTGACACACATCTTTCAGCACAGATCTGAAGATAGTCATGGATGTTGTTTGCCCTCTGATATATTTTTAATATTCAGATCATATCAAATATTTCCTCTTTCAATAACTGATCTATCTATCTACTAGTAACATAACACATGCTGAGCTTTGGCATGTGATTTCTATGCCCCAGTCAGTTCATCTTCTTCTTCTCTCTATTCAGTATGATAGGGAGTGCTCCAACACACTCCCTAGATGTGATGCACTTAGCCAAGGGAACAAGGGCATACTCCATCAAACAGTGCGACCACAAACTAGCTGTTGGCTCACAATATTTAAGGCTGCATCTGTTGTGTCTAGGCTCAAAATCAGTAATAAAGATGCACTAATAAATCCACTTATAGGTAAAAATTACTAAAAATTACTATAAAGTATAAATATTTTCACTTGGCATTTTTACACCACTGTTCAACCAAATATGTATTGTGTAAGATATAGACTTCAAAACATAACACAAATATATCAGTAACTAATGGAGTGAATGTTTTTCATCTTGTCTTTTGACCAATAGCATTTCTTATGGTGGCTCATTTGCTTAGTGCAAGAGGTTCCCACCCTCCATCGCAGCCAGGCTTCAGGGGGCATGGTGGAGAAAATGTAAGATGGAGGGAAGGAGCAAAGTAGAAGAGGGAAACCATGCTGGGAGAAAGGAAATCTTCCATGTGCAGAAGCAGAGTGGCTAGAGGACATTTCACGCTAATGGCGGCCAGGCCAATTGAAATGACTGCAGCGCTGCATGATTTGAAGGTCAGGAGACAGTGGATTATATTCTAGTGGTGGCGAAGGGGGATTGGAGGAATAAAATGGTGCCTCCCCACCACTCACTCCTCCTCTCCTGAATTATTGCAGAACAGCCAAGATGGAATCAAAATAATACCAAACCCCACCATCATTACTCTTACACACAGTGCACCATGAAACGCATAGCATAGCCTTTTCTGTGCCTGTACATCATAATGAGAAATATTTCTCTGGGAAATTCAGAAGCTCAGTTTGTGTAACCGAACAACACAAGACATCCTGCTCCTACTACAAAGTATTGTTTCAAATGGTTTCTATTTTAACCAAATTAAATGTATGTTCTACAGTAGTAGAAAAATTACATCATGTGCAATACATAAGTCAGGTGCAAATGATAATAACATACTATATAAAGGAAATATTTTGCTTGTAAAGGCTGAAGCATTCAGGCTTTTTCAATTAACTGTCAATGCTCTTATTTGTTATCATTGAGAGAGAACAATAATAAAAAAATATATAATTAGATTTCCTCCTGTAGACATGGATGACACACTGAAGAAAAGTATGGTTGAACAGGCACAATCAATGGCCAGGATTACAAATGCAAAAGTTACTCACACATGAGAAAAGCCTCAAGTTGTTATGCACATGACTGCCGTAATAAGCTGTAATAAGACTGGACATATTTACTCTACACATTCTGCAAGGCAGGCCAACATGATTATTGTTTGTTTTATACAATGGATATTACAGATTTAAAGCAAAAGAACCTCCAGCTTAACATGGACAGCAATGTGCAAACAACAGCGAATGAGACAACAATGAACCCAAGAGGAATTTCTGAAATCAGGGACATTAATGTAATTAAACTAATCCCTTGAAGGCATCAGATACTCTAACAGCTTGATGTGATTTTGTAATTTCTGGAGGCTGTGCATGTTTTCACAATGTCCACATCTCAGGAATTCTGACCATCAGAGTGTCAAAATTGTTGATGCATCCAGATTTATAGATGTACTTGTTTTAATGCTGGATCCAAAGCAGAAATGACCGGTATTTAGACATTTTGACATTGCAATGTGAGTAAATACATTATACTGTTGTGCAGCATCAACTCCTAGCTGACACTGACAGCACTGAGGTGGACAACTTATAGGAGAACAGGTTTCATCCTTTCTAAATTGCTAATAGAGGAGTTTGGATTATGAAAAGAAAAAAAAGAACTAACATTTACTATCATGTTCACATGCTTAAAAAAGCCTCACATTCAAATCAAAGTCAAAGTAAATACACAACCTCCAATATCTCAATCATTTAAGCAAATAATTGTATTATACATACGTTTCAACAAGGGAAACAACCAATACTTTATATAAAGTGTATGTATTATATATTATGTATATATAATATACATATATGATATATAAGCAAAATAGCAGTAGGTTTTGCTTCTACTTACAATGGACTCTATTACCTTTAAGTATTTATGCATTAAAATGAAAATTTTTATTAACAGTGTATATTATGTTTGATCAAAGACTTTTAAGAATAGTCTATAATTTTATTGCAAAAAATGCTGATTAAAGGAAAAAAAAAAGATTTCCATGTCAGTACAGTTATACAATAAGCACAGGTTGTTCCCAGGTCAGTGGGGTTTCCTGACCTGTGTACTAGTGCACATGATAGAAAAACACANTATAATTTTATTGCAAAAAATGCTGATTAAAGGAAAAAAAAAGATTTCCATGTCAGTACAGTTATACAATAAGCACAGGTTGTTCCCAGGTCAGTGGGGTTTCCTGACCTGTGTACTAGTGCACATGATAGAAAAACACATGCTGCTAAAATTCAGAGGGTTCCCCTCACTCACTACAGTGCTTGTAAAACTCTACAAGAGATAACAGGCAACTAAGGCAGCCCAGTCAATCCAGTGCATGTTTGAATGGCTGACCATGTTAAGCTCTTAAAGCAGGCATTAATCCAGGATTTTAAGAGCAGAGCTAAGTTTGGCACATTATCATGGCAAGGCCCAGACCTTCACCAGAGTTTAATCACTTGGCAGAATCGCTGCCAGCCTCAGCCACACAGACCTCAGACCTGACCAGGACAAGAACTTCACTAAAATAATGGATATGCTCATAAAAATAGCCTCAACTCCTTTGATTATCTGTGATGTAAAGTTTCTACTTGATATATTAGTATTTTCAACTTTATTTTAGTTGATCTTGTTTTTCCCAAAAATGGATACCTTATATTTGTTATGTATGAAAATCAGCATCACGAAGTGTGTGCCTCTGCTTGCGTGAAACATTCAAGCAGGACTTGTTGAGATTATTGGCTCTCACGGAGCCTGAGTGACCTCTCTGGCCAGCCCCAGCACTAACCTCACCCCTCCAGATGTACAGGCCAGACCAGAGAAGAGCACACAGCAGATTCTTCTCTGCTCTGCTCAACTCCAGATACACACAGGCCAGCTCAAATCAACATCAGAGACAGCAATGCAGACAGACACCACATATTAAGAGCTGACAGCTCCTGACAATGTAACTGCATCATTGTGTTTTAGTAGTGGTAAAATTACCCATCAACCAAAACAGCAGTACAGCAAAAACACAGTCACATGACTACAAACATAAACAATGTGCACACACACACACACACACACACACACATGCACACATACAATGCTAGGATGCAGTCATGGGCTTGGGCCAAGGCTTAGGGCTAGAGCATGGGCTTAGAGAACTGGGTGTGCTTGTTGGCAGATGGGGGATATTAGTGGCAGTGTATTGACTGATAAATCTTCCTGCACAGTGTAGGACCAGAGTTATCATCTGACATATGAAAATTTTCCAGAGAAGATGTGGAGAAAAGAAAGGAAATTAAATGAGAGGGGGGATGGAGAAGGGGCGTATAACTGGTATTGTAACAGGCATCTGTTTTGCTCCTCATTCTCACCCACAAACATGCCTGTAAACACATATGCATGTGGAAGCGTGGAAGTGCACACACACACACACACACACACACACACACACACACACACACACACACACACACACACACACACACACACAGTCAGCTAAATCTACATATCAGTTTTCATTCATGTTTCTACATTTATTCTGCTCGTGTCATGAGCACAACAGTAGCTAAAATACTGTATGGGTAATACACATGTCAAAAATAGTCTTGTACGCTTGTAAGAATATCTGCTACTTCCTGTATGGGATTTATGGAGCTTAGAATCCAGATAATCATTGTGTGACAGTCTTCATTTATGTATATAATTTACTGTATTGCAGTTGACGAAAAGACACCCTCTGATACTTATTAAAAATTGCATGATATTTTGATTTAAACTTTAATTAAACTGGTAGTCTAACTGCAAAGAGAAAAATAAGCAATTGAATACTCTCTTTTATTTTTGCACCTTTTAATCTGAATTTAGGTCTCATGATACTGATGTCTTAAACTTCAAGAATCAAGTGAACGTACAGTACACTCAGCTGCCTGTTAAATGGGTACACCTAGCTAAAACTAAAGCAGACTGATACAACAGCTCTGCAATAAATCCTACATAGATGTGTAGATTTTTTTAACAGTTTGAGAGGTGTTGCATGTATGTATGGTTTATGTTTCTCCACTTCATGTTTTTATTAACCCTTTGATACGCAACATATGCACACCCCCACATTCATTTCCCAGTTTATTTCATGCTGGATGAGTTT
>JANJYP010226600.1:0-12167 GCA_024605115.1 Rastrelliger brachysoma | reverse complement strand
ATTTTGCATATCAGGTATGAGACAGCATATGAGGCACAACAGGTATGAGACAGCATTGCCTACACCTGTTGACTAATTTATAGTAATTCAACTCCAGGACAGCTATTGTGTGCAAATGGAATAGGAGCAGCAGATAGGTAACACAAGGAGAACCCTGCTGTAGGAATTCTAACGCCTTCTTTTATATTCATGAGTGAAACAGGTCAAAGGCAACAATGCCTCAGGAGAACCTATGTAAAGATGTCTGTACTGTTCTTATTTTTTTATTTTTATTTTTTTCCTTTTTTTTTGTCTCTGATTTTGTTTAATGTATGTTTTTGGAGCTATGTTTCATTTTTATAGTTTTATGACAAAAAGTTACAAATTCATACTTAAAATTAGCTTATAGGTATCAATTTTGATGTTTATAATGTTTCAGTGACCTTAAACTCCCTTCTTTTGTCCCTCTGCAGTGTGGCTGTCACCCGTTCCCAGGACGTCCCCTCCTTCGGCCCCCCAATCCCCAAGGGTGTGACTTTCCCCAAGTCCACTGTCTTCAGGGACTTCCTGCTGGCCAAAGTCATCAATGCTGAGAACGCAGCCCACAAGTCAGATAAGTTTGGCGCCATGGCAACACGTACAAGGCAGGAGTACCTGAGAGACTTGGCAGAACGTCATGTGACCAATACTCCAGTAGAACCCACTGGAAAGTTCCCCTTCATCTCTCTGGCACACAAGCGGCGGGAGAAGGTGCGTCCATACAGCGGGGCGGAGCTCCGCAGCCTGGGGGCGGTAACCTGGCAGGTTCACGCTGAAGACCAAGTGGCTGGTGCTGAACGTGAATGCCTGTTGGCCATTTCAAATGACTTCATCATCCTACTGGATCAGGAGGCCAAAGCAGTCGTATTTAACTGTGCCACACGTGATGTGATTGGTTGGTCATCTGGAAGCCCCGCCTCCATGAAGATCTACTATGAGCGTGGTGAGAGTGTGTCGCTGCGCTCGATTAATAACAACACAGAAGACTTTGGAGAAGTTGTCAAACGGCTGGAGGTCAGTGGGGCGCTGCTGTCTGTGACAGTACATCTCATTAGTACACTCACATCTGTTGTAGTTATCAGAGGTCACACTGAGCTAAGCACCATCCTTGAGAAACAGCTTGTAATGAGCAAATATATAAACTCTTGTAACTCTGAATATGATAAATCTGTTACTACTATAATCATAATATTTACATTTTAAGCAGTATCTGGAACTACTATCAGAAACAAATAACTAACAAACAATCACTAAACCCAGATAAATAAATGTTCTAAACCAAGCAACTAATTTCGATGAGAATAAATCTGGGCCATTTGAAAATCTCCATGTTACCACTAATTTAACGGATATGTAGGCAACAAGTGCTTAGTAAAGTTTGTCCCTTGATAGACAGTTTGAGGACATGCAGTGCCCAATGTCCACTTCTTTGACTACAGCAGTATGAGAAAATAAGAACAAAGTGTTGTTGTTATTATAGTAACATATGGGCGTAGCCCCAAATTATGCAGCCACCGAAAAGCCACAGCTGTTGTGTTGTATCTATGATTATAAGTAATGCAAAGCATAATACATAGTTATTTGGTGATATGATATCATTACTGAGGTTTGTAGGTAAGGCAGTGCTTTTTGGTGAGGTATTTAAATCATTCCTTAGTCTGAGCAGTTTTAGTTGATGGTAAACAAAGTCAAGAATTACCGTTGCCTGCTGCCAGTACTTGCACATGTCTTTTGTAACACATGATTGTTTTTCCTTTTTTGCCATGCCTTTTGTTGTGGTTATCATGACTCCCTGTTCCCTGTTGTGATTTGCTACCAGCCTATACAAGCTAGTATTTACTTGTCAGTTAATAAGTCACAGGTAAAGGAGGAGCTAAACAGGGTGCCCAGTGGTAGTCAGATATAAAGGTAGTGTACCAAATAATTCAAATTAAAGTGTTTTGTATTTATAGATTGTGATGGATAGGTCTCAGCTTGTGTTATGATGTTTTGTGGACGTTTGTGAAAGCAGTTTTATGCATTGTGATTTTCTCCCACTTCTTACTATTTACTGTGCCACCATGTCTCCACTGCTCTACTCTGTCTGTTCTGCAGCTCTTGACCAAGGGCAGCCAGACCACAGAGATGACCCTGCGTCGAAACGCCCTGGGCCAACTGGGCTTCCATGTCAACTTTGAGGGCATTGTAGCAGAGGTGGAGCCCTATGGCTATGCCTGGCAGGCTGGGCTCAGGCAAGGTAGCAGATTAGTAGAAATTTGTAAGGTTGCTGTGGCCTCACTGTCCCATGAACAGATGATCGATCTGCTCCGGACCTCCGTCACCGTCAAGGTGGTCATCATTCCTCCACATGAAGACTCTACACCACGCAGGTAGAGTAGATATAGCAGATCTGTACATATATGCTACTGCAGTTAAGACTGCTACAATTGAGGCTGTCTATATGTGATTGCTTCATGTGCCAACAGAGGCTGCTCAGAAATCTACCATATGCCACTAGTGGACTACAAGAACCACAAGGAGGGCATGCCCTATGGTTTAAAGTTCCCTTTCCGCCCGACCAACAACAACAAGTGGCCACGCACATCCTCCAGCCCTCAAACACGTGCTGCTGGCACAGGGGGAACACTGATCAAGGCCCCGCCATCAGATTTTGGTGACCGCAACTCTGCTGCGATTCCACGCAGCGTGTCCAGTGATGGTCGGCCCATCAATCCCAAAAGGTCACATAATACCTAAAATGCACTTATGAAACCTGAAGACACACTGAATTCATACCTGTCTGATCGCTGCATATGTTTTGCTGACATCTTTATGTATCTTTGCAGATATTCTCCTGGGAACGATAACTACGCCCTTGCCTGCTCTATTGTGATGGGTCGCACACTGCACAACACAAACTCCCCTTCCAGCCTCTCCTACTCTGATACCATGGGCTCCAACCATTGGAGACAGAAGTCTATGCCTGATGGGTAAGTTCTTCTGCCTTTCATTCTAGGATTCACAGACTAAATTTCGTGAATCAAAATTTGCATTCCTCATTACTTTTCTAGATTTAATAACAACAACTGCCAGTCTCCTGTGTCATCTGTGCGGCACGTGGCAGGTGACGGGGTTAAAGTGTCTTCTAGCTCTGGTGCAGCTTGGTCCCGAACTGGAGAGGGTGACACAGCCAGCAGACAGGGAGACAAAACCACTGCAGGTTGGATAAACTTTGGTCTCAGTATTAATATTAAATAAAACACGATATTTACTGTACACTCACTGAGAGACACTGAAACCTCACTACTCATATGTGCCTCCTACAGACACTTTGGTTTCCAAGGCAGTGATTCCTCGACTACAGCCGCCAGAGCAAAGTGGACACATGTCGCCTAATAAGAGTACTAAGGTGAGCCACAGTCAACAAACACATGTAATTTCCTGATGGCTAGTAGACTGATGGCAATCTACTAGTTGATAATTATGTAAACTAAATGGTTATGTGCCTTGGAGTAGAAACTACAATATGTTTATGCTATTCTGTTCTAAGAACAATTATTTACATGTTTTTAGCTTATTACAATGGCATGAGCAGCTGCTTAAAGTATCATTATGGGTTCTCCCAGCCTCTTTATATTAATTGTAAAAACCTGCAGAACAAAAAGAGTTTTAAATTAATAAATTATAATTTGACTTATTGTCTCTGAACAGGCAGATGCTCCATATTCATCCAGCCAGTCGAGCAGCAACACGCTCTCAAGCAATGCTTCCAGCTCCGCCCACAGCGATGAGAAATGGTATGAGGTTGGTTCCCGTTCAGGGGTGCGGAGTGATATGGAGCTCAATGGCTATCTTCAGGGGACCTCCACTGACAGCGGCATTGATGCCACCTCTTTCACTGCTACCCAAAGCAGCACAGCTTCTTCAACTGGTGTCTTCAGGGGCAAAGAAAAAATTCCGTGGCAGGATGAGCCAGCAGTGAACCAGAGAGCCACCGACATGTCTTCTCCAACACCAGACTCTCTTGTTACTATTGGAGGCAATGAGATCCCGGCGACAAGCCCATCAGCCTTTCCTCCTGACAGTGGTTCCTACAGCCTGAGTGATGCCACCTCCCACTCCAGGTGTGCTGCCGTTCTGTTCGAGTCAGCTGAGTTGGAAGCTGAGGAATTTGTGCCCTTGCATCAATGTTTCATTAAACAGACAGTGATTCATTGTAGTCTAGATATATCCTGTACCGTCCCAGATGGAAAAGTCCAAAGCTCTGCGGTTTGTGGTTTGGCATTAACAAAGGGAAAGGGGAAGAATGAAATAACTGTGTGTGTGTGTGCAAGGTTTTGAATTTGTATGTATCTCAGTCTCCCGATATCCATGATAGAAAGGAAATGCTTGATGTTGCTAGAAATGCAGACTGTGAGCTCAGCACTGTTCTCCCCTTTTCTAAATCCCACTTCCTTTGAATCAACTAAAGCTTTCCTCCCTCTCTTCTTCACTCAGCCAGAAATAACTCAGCTCCACCAGACCTGTACATAGGCAGCTTTGTTTCATAGTATGTATGTGCACTTCCGCCAAGACACAAAACTTGCTGTTTGAAATTTCAGCTTTTGAGTCAAACTATGGAGAAGTGTTATTTGAAGTTGCTGGAAATGAAGTGCAAGGACACAGTGTCCTATTTCTTATTTATGAATTCATCTGTCGGTCCCATCTACAGCAATAGGAGTAGGTTTAGCGATGGAACAGTTAATGCTTTTAAGAGGTTTTTTGTAGGTTAGTGTTAAAATATTTTGACAGTGAAGCAAGAAGAAAATTGGCAATTTGTTGAATGTATTTTCAATCACATTTAAGTTATCTTGCTTTTTTTAATCAAAGGTCAAAATAAGATTTGAACAACTATATTGAGTATCTCTGTGTTTGTGTATTTTGTGATTGCTTAAATATTTATGTCAGTGACTCTTTATCTATTCCTTACCTCCCTTACTTTCCCCTGTTTGTCTCCAGCACACTGAGTTCTGGCCACTCAGGGAGTCCGATGGGCCAAGGTTGCAGCCCATTGTCCCCCCAGGATGAGTCAGCCCCCTCACTCACATCCCAGAACTCCCCAGGGCCCAAGAGCTTCTATCCTCGGCAGGGAGCCACTTCGAAATACCTGATTGGCTGGAGGAAACCTGGGGGAACTGTCAACTCTGTGGACTTTGGCAGCACTCGCAAGTAAGACAGGAACTATTTTTATGTAGCATCTGTGAATGTTTAAAACTCTGCCTCATGCATGTTGTGATAACTTTATCATTCGGTGTAGAAATATGTCCTGCTGTTAGTGGTGTTGATGTTTGAAGGGTTGGGAGGGAATATTTTGTCCCAGACACTGCTCTTCTAGTTTACATGCTTTTTTAAATTTGGTCAACACTGCCATCGTGTGGTTTAGTTGGGAAGCTTTTTTGACATCAGCTTTTGGTTCTTTGGAGTGATTTTACCTTTTGTTTGTTAATTTAAGGTAGCAACAGCACATGCTTGGCTTAAAGGATAATAATATAATCTTTGGTTTATTTTCACACTGTACAGCTGCTCTGAAAACCACAGATTGGATGATAAAGTATATTGGTCATGGCACATTAACACCACGTCACAATTACAGCATCTTATCTTTTCCAGATTTTTCCATCCAGTCTGGGAATTTGAACTAGTGACCTAATCGCAGACTTACTTTCTTGAATTCTTGTTCACTACCTCTATTACGCTCTCTGTTTTTTTTTTTATTAAATGTGTTTAATTTGGATTTAAGTTTCAGTCTTAGTTAGGCTTTGCTTTTTTTCTCCAGACGGCACCAAAGCGATGGCTTACTGGGCGGTCAGCCGCAGCTCAGGGCCAATCTCCGGGGCTCCCAGTCACCGCAGCGGCACACTGCCAAGTCCAGTCTGGAAGAAGACTTGAAGAAGCTCATCACACTTGACAGCCCCCCACCCACTACAAATGAAGAGAAGGTATTCAGAAAGGCATTGGCGTAATTGTCAATACTGATATTAGTAAAATAACTGCATGTTTTATAATACATGTAAAACATGTCTTTTTGCATATATTCTATTTCTCTCTTAAGCCATTGTTTCCTGGCCCACCACTCAGTCGTCGCTCCATCCAAAGAACACTGTCAGATGAGAGTATTTACAGTGGGCAGAGAGAGCCGTCCTCAACTGGACAGCGCAACACACCCACCGACCTTCTGTTCAGCTGCTCCACCATGCCACGCTCACCCACCGCTCGCCACGCAGCCAGCCGACGAGCATCACACAAATCTCTAGGTAAATCTTCAGTTTTTATAGTTGACCATAAATGAGATGGAAGTGTGGTGCATATTGTCCTTTCTGTGAGCAGTAATGAAATGTGATGGATTGATTTACAACACAACAGTTTGTATTCAGGTAATGAAATGAAAATGTTAGCTTATATGGTTTATGTGCCCTCACTGTTGGCTGCATTTCTCTCATTTTCAGTCATGGGGGAGTAGATACATATGCTGCCCAGTGGGTTTTACTTTGCGGTTTCTCTTTCCCAGGAGACCTGTCAGCCCCGGAGAGCTCAGAGCTGGAACAGGAGAAGAGGAGGCAGCAGCTGCAGGATCCTGTCCTCATGCCCCTGCCTGACTCTGGGGCAGATGGTCCTCTGGACTGGGCCCACCTGGTAGATGCTGCTAAGGCCTTTGAGGGTAGGTACACATCATGTTTTCATTTCCTTTTCAAATTATTGGAAGTGAAGGTTAATTAAGGAAATTATTTTTCAGGGGAACTGCCATATTTATTATTACCAGAAGAGTGTGCTGTTATTCTATGTTTGCTTTCTCACAACTGAAGGCGATAGTTCTAACAGTACTTCTGGATACTGTTTTTCATTCAGAGCAGAGGCTGGTCTTCCTAGCAGCCCAGGAAGAGAGCTCCATGTCTGAGAGCACAGCAGCCACCAGCCCCCAGCAGGCTGAGCCTCAGGCAGCCCCACTGAGACAACCCTCGCCTGGGTAAGAGGCCTCAGGTCATGGCCTGAGACCAGTGTTTACTTTAATCCACTTATGTCCAGAACCATGCCACAGAAGACCCTGCAGATCTCACTCCAGTGAAACAGTACCGCAGCTGATATTTAACTAATTAGTCTTCTACTCTGGTTGACCACACACTAATCAGTAGGATCAGCAGCTATAATATTTGGTTGGGCTGAAAACCCACTTTCAGACAAGAAATATTAACTATAAGCTTAACCACTACTTTCAGTGCTAAAGTCTGTCCCAGCTAAAGTCGTGGTTTTCCTTTTTTCACAGAGAGACTCCAGCCTGTTTGATTGGGAAAGTGAGCCAGCTGGAGTCCATGGTGAAAGCACTGCAGGAGGACCTGAAGAAAGTAAGTCAATTAGACTGAGAACTCTCTTCTTTTGCTGAGGTCCACAGCAACTGTGCAAAACATGTACAGCAGCTGAAGGAGTATTAAACGTGAAATACAATGGGTCAACATAAAACATAAATAACACAGATCTAGATGACAAGGTGTAAGATACTGCACTGTATACCACTGTCCAGTTACAGCAAATTGAAACATCAAAGTCTAGACCCTAACTATGACACACCTATGACGTTATGAATCGGCTTTAATTAAGAATAAGCAGATAGTTAAACTTACTGTAATCAGTTTGCACTTGGTCTACACTTTACCTGCACACAGATATAAATATGAAGAGAAATACAGTCCCTATCTTCAGATTGCAATGCTCACATGTTTGTGTTTCTGTATGACCAGGAGAAGGATGCCAAGGCATCACTACAGGCTCAGATCCAGAGTCTGCGCGAAGACAACAGGCGTCTCCTAGAGGAATCCTACAGTGCTTCAGCCAAGCTCAAGAAGTTCACAGAGTGGGTCTTCAACACCATTGACATGAACTGATGCACACAGCAGTCGACTGTTCTCCACTGGGAGTATGACCACTACTGAAGCTGACCTGAAACTGTTCAGTACTGTACACACATTACAGTCCTCCAAGGACCATTCAAAAAAGTTAATAAAAACTCACATAATGAACAGTTTCTCTCACAAACTAGTGCCAACATGGACTTATTTGCCATCCCGCTTCAGCCTTGTGAATCTGTGGTATAATAATCACCATGAAAGTCAAAATCATTATAAGAAAGGACAGGGGACAGAGAATCTGAGCAGTGGTTTAGTTGTGTGAAAGTTTTGATCAGCATGCAGTCCCTTACTTAAAATTTCACAAATGATATGATGCTTTGTGTCCAATTTAACGGATTGTTGGTATCCCTGCATGTCAGAGAGTGCAAGATGTTGAATTTAACCTAAAGGGATTTAAAGTTACTGTCCTTGTGTAGCACCCCAGATAACCTAATTACAAGTGAACAGATTTCTAATTATAAAGTTCCAGTCCAAATGATTTTTTTTTTATCCAATGTGAGAGTTATAGAATATAGCCCCATGTTCCTCTGATAGAGGTCGACACTGTTAGAATTGACAGTGTTGCAGGTTTTGTTTTGTTTTACATTGACCTTCAGTTTTCCCAACTCAGTGATGATGTCACTGTTTGTTCTTGCTTTTTAAATTACTAACCAGAAAAGAGATATATGCTAGATACTTTATATGAAAGATATCACAATCTTTATTGTAGTTGTATGCATAGGTATACACGGACAGACCCTTTACATAGCATACACTGTAAACACTGTAATGTCAAGCGCCTGTCTGTAATCCCTAAGTACAAAAACATTTGACTTCTAGAGGGTTACTGTAAGTCAAAGCTGTATAGGACTACTGGTCACAAGCAGATGAAAAGAATATATATTGTACAAACACAGAACAATATGGGTGCCATTAAAAATAAAGCAATGTCATTTATTTTAATTATTATAGATATGTAATGTTAACAACTATTTTCTCACCTCTACCCTTATATATTTAAAGAATATTTATGAAAAGACGATGGCCAAAAAGGAAAAAAAACACCCTATGCAGTTAGAGATCTGCATGCATTCATTATAGTCAGTCTCCTAGATGGTTATCACAGTTATCAATAAAATGAGACTTTTTTTGACCCAAACTAGTAAAAAATACAAACCATTAATCTGTTTTGGCCTATGAAATCCTCATAATAGTTTGTCACAAATGCCTGCTGCAGTGGATTGAATGACAGTGCCACCTAGTGTTGATAACACATAAAATGATACATGGAGCTGACCCCCTCCTCCATCCATAGCATGCTGAAAGGCTTCAATCTGAACCTTAATTCTCTCAATAGATTAAAATCGGTACTGTTTGGTATATTATTACATAGTAAGATATTGTGTAAATCCTGAAATTCCAGCTACAGAGGTGTCTGTAGTATGTAAATCTGCTTTTAAACCTGACCTGAATTTAGTCTCTGGACGAACAGGCAGACAAAGTCTATATTTAAGCCTCATAAGTGATTCCTTTTGTACTCAGAAACTGTGCAACTGTATATAAAGAGAATTTGATATTCATCTGAATTTGCACCTTCATTCTTATTTTTAAGATTATTTTTTGACGGAAATCTGCTTTATTGGTTAGGATATAGAAGAGAGCAACAGGAGCAATATGAAAGAGAAACAGGGGATAAGGCAGGACGAAGACCACGAGCCGGACTCAGACTCAAGACTTGAAGGAGTCCCGGGCCCCTAGCACAGCAGATCGCCCCTGCACCTTCCTTCTCAACATGTGTGACAGCATGTGATTCTGTTTCCATTGAGCTGTGATGTGTAAAAATGTTTATATCTATTAAAGATATTTTGTTGAATTACACTTTGTTTCACAGAGTGGTCTTTTTGTGTGGCACTGTGATGTTTTATGGAGCAATGGCATATAAATCATATGGTTTAGAAGTCAGTAATTTACTTAAAAACTGTCCTATGCGTTAACAAGAGAAAAACAATTTTAAAAAAGAGGGAAAACAATAGCTAAACTAATGTCTGCCATTAGTATTGAGGTGCTGGGTTAAATGGATAGCTACCTGTCAGTGGTCTGCCAGGAGATGGCTGCCTGCTTTTGTATTGTGATTAACGGAGAGCTGCTGTTTTTCCACTCAGGCATGATTACACAAGGCAGTTGCACTGACAGGGATGGGACAGACTGATGGATGAGAGATGACGATGGTGGTTAGGGTCCAAGAAATGACTGCAGTATGATGTCTTGCAGAGTTATGGCTAGACTGCTACAAAGCTTATTTTTGGCATATTATAGTACAATTATATCAGGGATAGGTTCACTTTTTAAAAAAATATATTTCTTAAACAATAATTAAATATCAAAGTGAACTGTGACAGAGGCCATGGTCACTGTAATTGTTTTATCCAGACTGGCTGCAAAAAGAACCCTCTGTGAAACCAACGCTGCCTTCAAACGTTACGACGTCGGAGTCGTGTTTACTGCTTCAGAAGAACACTGTTACTGGGCAACGTTTAAAAACCAACAAGGTTAACAATTAAGTTAGCTAGCAGGCATAATGACAGAAGGGATAAGAGGCAATAATATCAATAATTTCTTCAAAGATATAAAATTTAAAAAAAAAAACAACAAAAATAACAATATATTAACGTACAGTTTATAGATATCGAAAATTAACCATATGGCTTGCATTACTTTTAACACTTGTCCACTTCCGAAGTCTTAATTACCCGTAGTGATTTCCACATGAGGGATTCGTCCATTATGGAAAAATGGTAAGCCTAAATAGTAAACACGATTTGAAGGTAACAGACCCGTCATTGAGCAACTTATAGGTGGCTAATATGATTTTCAGCAATCTTATACAAAGTGAATATCTTCCAAAGTGACAGTGTCTTGTGCACATTCCTTCTGCATAAAGTGTTAACTTTACGAGCTGTAGTGAAAGCATACAAAAAACCGCAGCCATGCTAGCAGTACTGCAATTGTTCAAACTGATATAAGATATACATGATTAGGGCTTTATTTCATAAAGCAGGATTACAAGATAAACCATGTTTATTTGCTTGGTCTGGCTAGTTTTCCAGTGGATTCGGTTCCATAAAGCAAGCTGAGAGTTTAAACTCAGTTACCTAGGCAACTTGGTGCCATCTTGCCTGCAGCTAGGTTCTCTTGTAACTAGGCTAGCCTGAGTTGAAAAGAAAATAGATTATTTGATATATTGTATGGTTTTGTTATTGCAAAAATGTTTGGACAAGAAATTGAATTTTAAATCCATATGTCTTTAACAACTGTTAAACTAGAAAGCGTTTTATTTAGATATTGGTTACTGATTGATTGGTACATTTAATATAATGTCTACAAAGTAAACAAAGAACTGTTAAGTGGATGCATGTTTAGGCATTTCCCTTCTTCTCTAATTGATTGTGGTCCAGTCCATAATGACCTCAACCAATGAGCTGTTTCTCTGTTATGGGTGTGTCCCTTGATTGAGAAGCTGAACAGATCAGACCCAATCAATGGATCAGCAATTTTCTGCCAGCCTTTCTCTTAGATTTTATTCATTGCTCTTGTGATCATACAGTATGTTTAAATTCTTCATATAGCAGAAGTGTGTGCTGGAGACTAGTTGACTGCTGCTCTGTGGCTCTTTGTGGTGGATTTTGTAGAATTTGATCTGTGTACAATGTCATGGTCTGCTTGTTACTGCCTTGCACATATGCATTTAGGCTACTTTTACATGTGGCTGGGTAAAAAGGATATTTCACCCTCTCTGTTTTTCCAAAAAAAAAAAAAAAAAAAGTTTTCAGAAAAGTTTTTGTTTACTCGAACCTTAACATTTACTAGGAGAGGCAAGGAGGGAGGGGGCAAACAACAAAATATTGCTGTCACTGAGCGAAAAGGCTGAACCACGCTCAACTTTAGCCACAGCCTGCGCCACTAGGCAAGCGCACATATCTAGTAGACAACTACGGTGAATGCTGTTGCTAAACACAAAATACAGCCGAGGTTGCCGAAAATTTTATTCATTTTGCAGGTAGCTTTAAAACCAAAGTATGGCACAAGTTTAAATTTTAAAATCAACAGAATGTTTCTTCAAGTTGCCTTGAATATTTGGAGCAAATTGCATGGAAATACATTAACATTCGATCTTGTTGATATCTCACTTCTTCACTGAATAGGTGAAAACTCTTACTTGCTGCTGGCACTAAAAGTCAGAGGATAACCGGA
>JANJYP010226557.1:0-12752 GCA_024605115.1 Rastrelliger brachysoma | reverse complement strand
GCTCACAAAATGTTTTGTCAACAAATCCCATGAAAATCAACAGTGTGTTTATCTCTAAGACTTTACAACTTCTCTCCCTCTCTGTGTCCATCAGCCTTTGTTTCTTGCAAGAGGTATAAATCTTTTAAAAAAGCTAAAATATACCTTTCATTTTAAAAAGGTGAAATGAATTCCCTGTAGTTTCAAACAAACAGGCGTATACGTGCATTTTAGGGACTATTTTCAGCTGCGGATGAGTTCACATCTTTTGCTTTAGGCTAGAGAATATTTACAGGACAGGACAGTGTATGCAGTTTGACTCAAAATAAAACACAGTGGCTGTGCTCATGGAAGTGAAAGAACATGTTGTTCCATGCATCGGTGTGGCTAACTGATGCGTTTTTTAATAGATTTTGGATGATAATAGATGTTTGACAATTTGGGAAAAAAAATCATTTCTTTTTACTCTGGGCTAGTGCTTCGCTATGAACAATTTTCACAGCTATTAATTCAGCGTCAACGAAATGTCAATGAAAACTGTTGACAGCAAATTCTCTGGATTGCTCAAATCCCAGGACATAATTTCCTTCTTCGGTGCCATTTTGAATGCTCTGAGCAGCAAAGACAAAATGTAATGTACCTGAGTTTGAGGAAGGAGTTAGTTTGACATGCAAAAGCAGGAAAAGCACAGGTAGAATTATTTTAATGAAGTTAATAATCATAGCTACAATCTACATGTGAGGCAGTTGTAAGGTCTCATTCTATACCCTGCTGGAATGGCAACTGGGACAAATAATGGAGTATACAGTCCTCATTAATGTTAATAACTCCTGTGCTTTTCCTGCCCTGACAAGTCAACGTGTCTGCTATAAAACACATGTGAGGTAGCAGATACTGAACTTGAACTGGAGCAAATAAAGTAAGTATTTCTTTAGGATCAGGTAAACCGGCTTCAATAGCAACCTTTTCTGACATTTAACTTTTTTCAGATTACTGTAAACTATATATAGTGAGGTAATGGATAATGAGGAGTATGTTTAGTTTCTAGGTGTGCGAAACAATGTGACACTAATAAAGATGCTCCTTTCTTACCACACACTGATAGACATCTGTCAGCTTTAGCTTTCTGACATAACATGCTGTATCATTAATTGAGTTAACTCAGACTACACCATCTCTCGAAGCCTCTTGGAATACTCTTTAAATAATCTTTAAGCTATTATGAGCGTTGTTTGACAGAATCCACAGTAGGATACAATTCGGATTTTTCTACAGCTTTGACACAGCGATATTGAACTGTGGGCTGAATTTCACCCAAACAAGAGAGGTGTTGCCAATAAAAAATGGCAGCATCAAAAACAACCTGCATTCACTGACTCATGATGCCATCTCTCAGCCAGGTCAATGTGTGTGCCAGGGGCCTTTCTACCTAAACCAACATTATTCACTGCTTTAAATGGTGTGTACTCAGGAGCTGCTATGGAGCATTTGGCGAGCACTCACCAAACAATATGTCCTCCCACTGCTAAACTCAGACAATTCCAGTATCTATGTCCTTTTTTTCTATATCAAAGGGACTGGCTGTGTACTCTAGACTGAGTGGAACTACTGTGATGTTTTTTTTTTCTTTTCTATGGGAAGATAATTTTGCATCCATGGACAACAAAACAGTGGATTGCAGTGCACAGGAAAGTAGTTTAAAATTTTATTAAGGTTCAAGGTACCGGTAAGTGTTTCCTGTTTTCAGGTTTCAGCAAAGAATGAAAGTCAAAAACATTTAAGAGAATGCAAGCTAGCCTTTAAAAAGGTTTTTAAAATATATACAGTATATTGTTATGCCTTCAAGGTTCCCTCTTATACATGAAGTCATATGTCCTCAAAGTAAAAAAACATATCTACATATTGAAAAATTATATTTATTTTTTAAGCATTCATCTCAGCAACTTTTACTGGTTTTACAATGATCCGTTCTGAAACTACAGTGCAGGCAGCAACTATGCTGCAACACACCAAATAACCATACATGTTTTATGAACACAAGTACCCAATGAAAAATTCAACTTTTCTAACCCCAACACCAAATTGTCAACATGTCCTGTCCTATAAGTCCTGAAATCACAAGTTAGAGGACACGGTTCAGCTATTATTTGTATAAGTTTTATGTATGTGGTGCTGACAGCTCATGCCATCACATCCTGACATCCATCCAGACTTATTCAGTTTGAGGGTGCTTTTCAGAGCAATCCCTCAAGCATGAGTGTGTGGGAGTCTGTTTATCTCCTGGTACGGTACTCAGGAAACACAAGTCAAAGTTAAGAACATAGCTTTTGGTCACTGAGTGACATCTGCTATGATGTGTGAGAGATGGTGTGTTCAGACCACAGCTCACCTGCTTGTTAGTGGGCCCTCAGGAAGATATGACCCAAGAACAGTGACTGAAACCAGGGCTGATGCTTACTGGCCCTTTAGATATGTGCATTTTTAAAATAAGAAAGTTGTCTACCCTCATAACATAAACTAGGCTACAGCATCGGGCATGTTGGAGAATGCCCCAAAACAAAATGGGTGTATATTCTATTCACTGGTTTAGGGTTATGGTTATAAAGATGGATGTAATGAGGTGTGGCATTGCTCACTGGTTTGCATTGGAGCTGATTTGTAGTTCAAAGTTGCTAATTAATCTTTTTTTTAAAGATTTTTTTCTGGCACAGACACATTTATTTGAAACTGCATAGACAGAAAATCATGGGGGAGAGAAAGGGGGAGTGAACAGGTTGGCAAAACTACTACAGCTATTGTACTGGTGAGACATGTGTTGTGATGCTCCGTGTTTAGCAGCTCATTTATTTTGATTGAAGCTACACTTAAATGAAACAACAGACCTTTATTTTTTGTATTAATGAGATTTGCCTTTGTATTTTGTTTGCTAAAGTGACCGTAACTTTAGTTAAATCTCACGTTACTCATTTGCATATTGTGTGATTTACTGCAAGAGACAGACTGCTGAAACATGTGTCTATGTTGACGGTGCCCTTTGCTACTTTTCTAGGTGTGTTTTGATGTTTAAGTGTTATCTGTAATGTTTTATGCACTTTTATAGAGGGTTTACATTAAATGAATAGTGTAATAGCAGGAGATAAGCATATTATTTTATGTTTAGTTTAGAAAAGCTTATGTTTGTATATTACATTAATTAATCAACTTACATAATTAATTCATTTTGTTTTTCCTATAATTGTTCATTTCAAGTTAGCTGTAAAAACATCCATTTTGTTTATGTTATTTTGTCTACATTAGCATTATGTTCATCTTTGAAAGATTGGTTAAGACACACACAAAAAAGAAAACTACTACAGCTATTGTTCTGGAGACAGAGAGCCGTGTGAAACGTGTGTGTATGCTGACTGTGCCCTGTGCTGCTCTTCTAGAATAAACCTCCTGAACCCTGGTGTGACTGGTATTCTTCAGCCTGTGAGCAACCACCTAACAGCTGCTACACAAGCAAACTGTCTACCACTGTTGTCAATTCATCCCCACACACGGCAAACTTCAAAGTTACTATAAGAATTCAAATCTTATTAATGGAGAAATCCTCTCCAAAAGGACCACCAGCATAATTATAAAAAGGTCTGACTGCGCCTGAGACAGTAATGAAATAAATTATTGGAAGAAGTTGATGTTTTCTAATCAAGCCAGTTGTAGACAGATATTTTTTGGACCAGTATCTCATAGCTGTTGGTGGCGTTGCACTTTAAATTACTGCTGCATTGTGGCTTCAGCTTCTAGCTATGGTAGTTGCCACTTGGTATATTCAAGCAACAAACCCCTATAGAGACTATAGAATTTATTACTCTTGTCAATCAGGGCTAAAGGTGCTTTAGTGCAATGCTATTTTAAAGTCATAAACTCTAAAGAGTTAGATGGATGGTAGAAGTGAAGAATAAGACATTGCACTTGGACACTAACTAACTAACAAATCAATGTTAGTTTCTTGTAAACAGGATCATGATCGTTCCTTGACTTTAATAAATGCAAGACGTTTTTAAGGTTTAAACCTTACAAAACTTTCAAATGTGTTATCAGCAATTGTGATGTACGACGGTAATAAAATATTATGATTGCATCTGATCAGAAAATGCTACCAACATGTGATGGTATTTAAAATGCATACAGGTGTCTCATTTGGAGTTAAGAGGTTTCAGATCTTGTTCATCACTTTCTACATGGATCTTAGACCCTGAGTCTCATCGGCAACACCAGACGGCCAATCGTAAGTAACAATTCACCTGAAAGTCCTTAAACCCTGCAGGGACTTAATGCTGTTGCTTGCTGGCCACACTTCACTTCATGTAGGGGCTAGAAAAAAAAACTGTTTTTAAAAAATGATCACTGATTGGACCATGCAGCGATCTCCGTGTAATGACATGCAAATGCGTCTCTCAGACGGTGAAAATGTGTTTTTAGTCCATTGCCACCTTCACAGCAGGCCTGGGAAGCTCAGTCTGCTTTGATGTTGGAGCTTAGCTCATGATGCGTTCATGTCATGTCGGAAGTCTGCGTAGGCTCCATCGTCACCCACTTAATGTTATGAATTGTGTAAGTGTTGTCACAAGCAGCAAACATGTCACTGGATCCACTACTTCTGCCATACATGATGCTAAAACTAATCTGTTCATTATTCATGTTTGTTATTCATGTAAGGTCATTTATTTATGGTTAATGTTAAAGTTTAACTAAACTGAAGTTAAACTTAGCATTCAGATGAAATCTCTTGTGTTGTCTGCTTTTTATTTCATGATTTGCATCAATATTAGAGGCCTTCTTGATAGTACAGAACACAAATTGATAATAAATGCAAATTACTTTTTACACCCTTGGAATATAATGAATTTCATACACATACACAAACACACAGGTAGACTTAGTAGGAGCTGCTGGCAGCCTCTCTTAAACAACTGAGAAAGGGAGGGTTTACAGCCTCAGCTGGAATCAACATGTTGTCATTGTCCATCGGCAGCAAGCCCTGTGCAAGAGGGTGATAACCCCAAGCCGTTTTCTCAGCCGACATGTCCAGCTTAATCATCAGTAAGAGTCTGACCTAAAAGAGGAAATGCAAAGAAAGCAAATTCCATAACAAACTAAACACATATTTCTGTTAGTTTGCATGGCATGTCTGATGTGACAAGCCCGTGAATTTTGGATGCCTTTTAATATAGAAATGTGATTAATAACAGCCTTTCATTGTCTCATTAGCGAAGAGAAGCACACACAGTGCTGTAACATCTATATTTCACCTATTTTATTGCATCCTCCAGTTTGATATACAAATAATACAAAAGCTGCTGCTAGTGGTTATGATCTAAAGCATAAATAACATGCACAATGCTTTATAAAGGTGCAAAACCAATGTTCAAAGGCTGACTACCAAGACACCCTGAGATGCAAAAGCAAAATAAGCAAAATTACTAGCAGAGGGCATGGTCTCTGCAAATAAATACACCATTACACACTTCTAGTGGATCATAAATGATGATCAAAGTGAATTATTTTTGTGTGACACATTTTTTATGAAAAATCTGCATAGTATGTCTTTAAGTCCAGCAGTGCTAAATGAGTACATATTTCTTAAATGAGATTAACAATATACAATCCCAGAGGATGGTTTAAAGAAACAAGAGGACTTGATCCTTCTTGTATGTCACAGTTCACCACCATGTACTGCTGCATATCCTGAGTGAACCCATCATGTTACATGATGATTGAGGACATGCTTTATATAATTTATGTACATCATACATGATTCATCTCTAGCTATAGAAGAATGCCCAGTCTGATTTAAACTGAACTGAAAATAGTATTGCAACACACGCTGCTTTGAAAGACTAACTCTATATCTTATGTTTTTTTCTTTAGATTTTTCAGAGCAATGTTCAAGAGGTCACTTAATTTCCTACTTATTAGCTGTGATGTAACCAGTTGCAGTCTCATCTGTACCTCCGGCATGTTACAGTAATTTAATAAACACTTGGACTGGTAAGGACTCTCTGTTTTGTGATGCAGCAACAAAGCAGGTTCATATAACGGGAACGCAAATAGCCAATTTCATGCAACATGGGGAAATCTTGATGAGTTTATTTAGATAGATATGATTATAGTATTGATCTCTCTGGGCAAGTGAGGTTTTTACAGTATGGGAAAAAATATGATCATATATTGGTACACAGATGAAAACAGTGGTGGAGTACATTTAAGTGCTGTAGTCTATAATTTTGAGGTGCATGTGCTTTACTTGACTGTTTCCATATATTGTAACAAAAACATACAAAAAACTTGTAAAGTACTTAAAACAAACTTCACATCACGGTGAGACAACAGGAAAATGCTACTTATATATCCCTGCATCAACACTAACAATCTGATTATGTAATATAACATCAGTCACGGCACAGTCTATTTATACTTAAAGTATCTGAATGCTTCTTCCACCACCAAGCAAAAGATACAGATATGAGATTTAGCTTTTGTAATAATATTATCACTGTCAGATAAAAACCTTGTAACTCAAATATGTCTTTTTAAAAGTTATAACAAACAGCTTTGATTTGAACACGTTCATAATGTATCTTTGAGATAATCTAATTGACTTTTGAGTTTTTTGTTCACGTGGCTTGAGATTTTCCATATTTTTCTTATTATCACCAAATATCATGTGCAGAGCAATTAATTGATTAGAAGTACTATGTGTGTATCTTATTAGCTGTGCAGTGGACCTCCTCATTTGTCCACAACACAAATATTTGGACATTTGGACACTGAGGTTATTTACAATGTACAAATATAGTTAGAAATTATTTCATAAATAGCTCAGTTCAGGTTAAGAAATGCTAACTCGAAAGATTTTCAGGCTCCGTAAACAGTGCTTTGCTCTTATGCATGCTCCTACACTCTAGAGACTGGAAATGTGATCATTGTTTTTTTCTTTTTCAGCCATTTCTAAATAAACTAACAAGCCCAAACTCCTCATAACAGAAAAAATATGACGCCCACTGTAACATTTTGGCTCAGTGCCATGTTTGTAATATTTTTTGAGAACAGTGGAGGTCTACAGCACAGAGCAACAAGAGATATCAGGCTTTGGACACACACACAATATTTCACCAGCCATATCCTTTATGGAGAATCTTCTAAAGCCACAAAACAGCATGTAATCCTCCAGTTTATATGAAAATGTGGAAATCATCAGACTTTGAAATACAGCAGCTAAACTATTTCACCTCACATGGTATAAATGACTTTAGGAAAGAAATATATTATTAATTTGAAACATAATGAGCAAACATTAACATAAGAAGATGAACATTGATTCCCCTGCTGAGGTTACTTAATCACAGACATAAAATGTAAACTAATCACTAAGGGTACCTTCTTCATATTAAGACAATGCTGCGTCTTCAACGGTGAGGCTGCAAAAGAGTCTGCTTCATGCTGAGGTGTTGAACTATAGATACAGTCTGCCGCATCAATCACTCTTGGGAATCCAATGAACAATTTTCAGCACTCCTAATATGCAGTAGTAAATTTAATTCATTATTGATAACTATCATCAAACAATGCAAGCTACCTGCTAGTTTAGAAGGCTATCTTCAGCTGGCAAATGGCCTGGAAAGGCAACAAACATTCATTACATGTTTGATATAATCAATCATCACAGAAGGCAAAGTAGTTGTGCTGCTCTCTGAATGGCACTGCCTTGAGTTGATAAATTAGTGTGTGTCTATTCCTTAAACTA
This sequence comes from Rastrelliger brachysoma, assembly GCA_024605115.1. Classification (NCBI taxonomy): domain Eukaryota; kingdom Metazoa; phylum Chordata; class Actinopteri; order Scombriformes; family Scombridae; genus Rastrelliger; species Rastrelliger brachysoma. The sequence goes on along the minus strand of JANJYP010226557.1, from coordinate 4,984 downwards.
CTTGCTGTTTTTTCATGTTCATCTTTGTTTTTCTTGAGAAGGGCTGTGTTACTTGATGCAGGTGAGTTTTCCTACAAGCTGATTAAAATAAATTCATAATTTATTTTATTCTTATTTTACCCCATGAAGCCAAATGGTGTAACACTTTAGGGACTTTTTTCTTGAGTATTCCCAATCATTACACTCAAATCCTCACAGTTCATGCATATGTCTAAATTGGTCATAGGTGGATTTGAGCTGTTTAGAAAGGTATTATATCTCATGAATTTTATAAAATGGTAGTTTGATAAAGATGCGTTAATGCAAAGGTCTCCTTACTACTCACTGTTCCAAAGCTTTTTAGCCATATCTCAGAGCTTTCCTCAGGGAAGAGTGAAGTATAAATTAACCTATAGTGATAAGTGAATACAACAAATAAAGCATGTATAATTATTACACATATAAATGATAAATACATGCTTTGTAATGCATTTAAAATTCAATAATATGCTATTACATTGTCTGCCGTTCATTATCTGTTTCATACACCAGATGCAGATGCTTCAGTGAAGACACAAAATGCTTTACTAAACTCTTAAAAAGTCTTTATCTACTTATAATTACACAAAATTATCTTATAAAGCCTTCATCAATTCTATATATATTGCTCATGAACACTAAAGGCTGTCTGAAGAGGTTCAGAATAAATTCTTACTGGAAACTTTGTTGTAGAGGATGGATGATGGGCTTTATGAGTCTATTATGTTGTAATTATGCAGCAGTAAGCAAAGGCTTTAATTATTTACAGGACTGTATGATGAGCCTCCTCTCCCCCTTTTTATACCCATGCGTGCACACTAACCATAGCTCTTTCTCTGTTTTTGTTGTTGCAGGAAGTTGCCAAGTGAATCTAATGCACCTGATCAACACATAGGCTTGTCATCTGTAAAGCATGAATATTAATCATTATTCACTGTCATTAGTCAGAGTTCACCAAACAGACATGACTCAGCAACACTGCATGAAGTCACACAACTTTAAAAAGTCTTTGTCCTCAATAATGATGCTCTTTGGTGCCACACAGCCCTGGATAAGTATGCCCTGTATGAACACTGTCTGTCAACACCAGTGCCTGGGAAGCTGTCAAAGGTATCGAGTCGGAAAGCAACCAGAGGCATCTGAATCTAAAGGATGTTTCTGAACATATTTACTGCACATATGTATATATAATTATTCCGTCTATATTTTGGGTCTCTCTGCGGTCTGCCATCATGCAGACAATAATCTACTGTTAACCTATTTAAAACATGAAAATATAAGAAGAACTTTGAAATAACAACTTAATCTTTCCTGTATAGTTCCAGGTAGTATAGTACCTGGTCACGACCGTCATAAGCATAACTAACAAAAGTAGCCGTTTTAGGGGAAAAAATTTTTTCAAAATAAACTGTGAATATATAACTTTAATACAGTATTCATGCAGTTTGCAGATATAAGGAATTATCAGATCATGCATAGCTAACTGTTGTTATTTGTTCTCTATCTGTTGTCTATTGTAAGATTTTTTTAAATAAAGTTTTGTAATTTGAGGTTTAGTGTGGATGTCAAAAATCTGTGAGGTCAAATATGTGGATCATATTCAATAAATGACCTCTTTTACTCTTTAATCTTCTTGACACTTGGCAGTTAGTAGCTGTAAAAATTCAGTAATAGCTAGTAGCTATGTGTGGTGCATAAATCTTTACTTTTACAAACACAAGCCAAAGTTTGAACCATATAGACTGTATGTAAGGATGAACATAGAGAAGTATGAAATATATCACCTGTTTCCATTGGAGCCAGTTTCAAGTTAAAAGACCTTCCACATGGGGTTCAGCTTCAAGGTGTGGTAGTTGCTGCTTGCTTTGAACCTAAGAACACCTGGATCAATAATGGTGCTGTGTTGAACTGCAGGAGATTTGTAATGCTGTTAAAGTATGTGAAGAGTCTTTACTCGGCACTTAAGGGTCCAGACAAAACCACTTAATGTACTATTATTTCTAGTTTTGAGTTATAATGTAAGGTTTCCAGAGGCATATCCCATAGAGGGGTCTAAATATACCTTGTTATCAGGATAAGTCATAAGAAACTTGTAGGTTTCCAGTGGGTGTTAATATTTCTAACAGCAGAGATGGTGAGTGTCTGGAGTTCTACTGGAGAGATTTGACACCATTCCTTCACACAAGATTCCCTCATATGGAGGTTTACTGCTAATGGTAGCTGACACAAATCTGGAAGCTCACATTTGTGTGAAATTGGGTTGAAATGTGATGACTGGAATAGTTGTGGTGTTCTTTTGTGAAAAACAAGCTTTGTATAAATGAGTCTGACTCTGGCAACAATGATTCCATTTGGGGAAAATATGAATGGTTTTCTCTTTGGGGTTGACATGTTGAAAGATTACATGAGTATCCATCTTTTTTGAAGTTTTTTGTTTGGTTTTTTTTTTTTTGAAACAGCAGCTCGAGTTACCTTGAGAGAGGTGTAGGTAGAGCAGAGGTTGTTCTGTTGCCTTTTCACTTTTTGCAGTGTTATCGACCTGAAACCCAAAGGGTCTATGAACATACCTTTTGAGATTAGTCTTTTTCTTTGTTTACAGAACCCATATGCAAACTCTCTCTCTCTCTGGAAGCTCCAAAGATGAATAACTTTGAGTTTAGTGTGGTATTTTCAAACCATTTGAGAAGACTTTACTTTGAAATTCTTTGCATCATGATCTGCAATACCCAGTATCTAGTGTGCCTCAATATGAACATCATGCAACATTCATTTTCTTTCTCCTTTCATTTCATTTTCTTCATTGCCAGGAAGCCCATTCGCTGTGTTTATGCACCACATTACCCACTAAACAAGGTAAAGAAGGTTGAGGTGTTTTTTTTTTCTTTTTGGCGACAAAGATTGTTTATGACCTGCCAGTAATGCCGTACTTTATGTGAAGTTCCAAAAAGACCCCTCTTGATAAAACTGTTATGCATACCTTTTTCATTCACTGGTATCATTTTATGGAGATTGTGACTGACGGATGTGCAAATCCATCCTAAAAGATAAGACTCGCAGTGCCCTGGTAGCTGCACATACCGCATAACTGGAGTGTCCATGCTTTGACTCTGTTAGATCTTTGTTGCATATTATGCCTGTGGATGTATAAAGGGAACTGGATACTGTGTCAATGGGCCCCCTCTAGAGACTTCACAGGCTGAGACAGCTAACATCTAGTTTAGGCTTCTGGTTAACTTTAACAAGGATAAAACAATTCAATCATACAGCTGCTCTAGACTTTCAAAATGTGATTAGAGAGAATGGACCAAATTTTGATTGTGAGAGAAGTCATTTTGTGGGTTTTGTAACAGTCCAAAACATGTATCCACCATTTTACAGGTATTCATTTGATACCCATGAAAATGTGTATGGGAAAAGTGTTATTTTGGCTCCTTTCTGACCTCTAAATTGTAATTCTATGGTTTGGTGTGACCGATAGGTTAAATTGGTTTAAGAGTCTGACACTCTTCCTTGGGGCTTCATTCTTGTGCTCTTGTCTACTATCAGCTACTATCATAAAGCAGCAATCCACCTCTACCAGCAGCAATTCATCATTACAGAGTACAGCTCCATTTCTTATACATGCAGGTATAGTGAAATGATTAAAACAGTTTTAGCTCTTTATCCATTACTCTAATGCAATTTATTCAGGTAGGTTTATATTAGCATATTAATAGATATGACATGATTCTTTATTGATCCCTGGGAAAATTATATTTTCTTTTCCACAGATATCAGATCAGGTTAATCCAACTTCTTTTACAGAGCAGAGATTGTATAAAAATCTTTTAACAGCAGAAGCTATACATTCAGGATGAGAAAACAATGAGTTACTATAAAACAATAAAAAGAAGTTATAAGCAATAAATATATGGCTAAGAGGGTTCAGTGTCTTGCTCAGTGACACGTCATTTTGAAATGGCAGCTGACAGAAGAGACAGCTTCACCAGTATAGTCTAAACCTACTGAGAGAAATCAGTCTGAATTTGGACCAGAGAATGCTAAAAGAGTGACAAGCTGAGCCAAATTTAATGACTTTTTTAGATGATGAGGATCACTATGTAACAGGGTTTACTGTCCAGTTAGAGGTGTCGCTCTTTAGATAAGTGCTCTCTGCAGCTGAAGTGCCATGATAGCTTCTGCACTTGACATAGCACTGATTTCTGCAGACATGACATGGCGAACCAAAAAAAAACCCTTTCCACTAAAAACTTAATGGGTATGTCAATAGTACACTGAAGGACCAAAATCTATTCCAGGGAGTCTATGAAACAAAGACGAATGATCTGGATCTGAATGACTGGCCTAATTTGTCATAAGGGAAATAATGTGTGTCCGTCAATAAATCTTTGTGCCTAAAAAGGTCTGAACAATTAATGTTTAATGTTCCAATTGTCATTTGAGATGTACTCATGTTGAACCTTCAAGACATGTTGGTGCTTTGTGTTACACCTGGTTATTTTATTTTACTTTTTGTTACTGCACGTTATACTGAGTAGCCTATGTGCTATTCTACCTTCTTACCTTTTTCATTATTAACAGAACAATATCTGCATAAGTCATATACAAACAAAACTAATTATATCTGCAATACTGATTTACATTTACATTTGCTGTAAAAATAATAATAATAAAACAAAGGATAAACTGAAGACATATGCAAATATACCACAGTTCACAAAATATTGTGTTTTTATTACCTTCTTGTATCATATCTAATTGTGGTGCCATAATTTCTGACAAAAAACAAAGAAACTGTAATAAAATTTCCCCATCTCATCGCTTCCAAAACAAAAAGAATATTGTGTTGTTAGACCAGGGGTGGCCAACCCTGGTCCTGGAGAGCCGCAGTCCTGCATGTTTTAGGTATCTCCTAAATTTAACATACCTGATTCTAAAAATCAACTCCTTACAAAGCAGCTTAAGT
>JANJYP010226553.1:0-10167 GCA_024605115.1 Rastrelliger brachysoma | reverse complement strand
GATGAAGTGGCAGGCATGCTGAAGACAGTCAACCTGCAGAGTGAGGGATTCACCTGCACCATCCGCTACCGTCAGATTGGCCCACTGATTGACAGGCAGATTTTCAGATTCAGTGAAGAGGGCATGGTCAATGCCAGATTTGACTATGTCTATGATAACAGTTTTCGTGTCACTAGCATGCAGGCTGTCATCAATGAAACACCTCTGCCAATTGACTTGTATCGTTATGACGATGTGTCTGGCAAAACAGAGCAATTTGGCAAATTTGGAGTCATCTATTATGACATAAATCAAATTATCACCACAGCAGTGATGACCCACACTAAACACTTTGATGCTTATGGCCGAGTGAAGGAGGTCCAATATGAAATCTTTCGCTCGCTCATGTACTGGATGATGGTGCAGTATGACAATATGGGACGTGTAGTGGCCAAAGAGCTGAAAGTCGGCCCTTATGCCAATACCACGCGCTACACCTATGAGTATGATGCTGATGGTCAACTCCAGGTGGTCTCCATCAATGACAAGCCTCTCTGGAGGTACAGCTATGACCTAAATGGCAACTTGCACCTCCTCAGCCCTGGCAACAGTGCACGCCTAACGCCATTACGCTATGACATCAGAGACCGCATTACTCGCTTGGGAGATGTCCAGTACAGGATGGATGAGGATGGTTTCCTCAAGCAGCGAGGGAATGACTACTTTGAGTACAACTCAGCTGGTCTGCTGGTTAAGGTTTACAACAAAGTGAGCGGTTGGAGCATCAGATACCGTTATGATGGCCTAGGCAGGCGGGTGTCCAGTAAGAGCACCATTGGCCACCACTTGCAGTTCTTCTATGCTGACTTGTCCAGCCCCACTCGGGTCACTCACATGTACAACCACTCTAGCTCCGAGATTGCCTCGCTATACTATGACCTGCAGGGACACCTGTTCGCCATGGAGCTAAGCAGTGGTGATGAGTTCTATGTCGCTTGTGATAACATAGGCACCCCTCTGGCAGTGTTTAGTGGCTCAGGCCTCATGATAAAACAGGTGCTCCACACAGCATTTGGGGAGGTTTACCTTGACACTAACCCCAGCTTCCAGCTTATAATTGGCTACCAGGGAGGCCTATATGAGCCTCTTAGCAGGCTGGTCCACATGGGCCGAAGGGACTATGATGTTCTTGCTGGCCGCTGGACAACACCTGACCATGACATCTGGAAACGGCTTAACAGCAACCACATTGTGCCATTCAACTTGTACATGTTCAAGAATAACAACCCTCTCAGCAACAATGAAGAGATAAAGTGCTACATGACTGGTATGTTTACCTTAACAGACCTGTGTTTTAAAGGAAAATGTGTGTTTTGCTTTATTGAATATCATTCTAATACTTGTCTACCTTACTCTCCCTCTCAGCTGTAGTAAGTTTGGATTTACAGCAGTTACATTGAATCCCAATGGCAGTCACAGCAAGGGAAAAAAGTTTAACAAAGTCTCAAAACATCTATATATACATCTTAAACCATAGTTATGTAACTGAATATAGATAGCACTGTTGACAGATGTTAAGTGAATCCCACTAGAGCAATCAATAATGTATATACATTTTTATGGTCTTAAGATGGGGAGGAAAAGGCTATTTATCTTAACCCTCATGCCCGTGTGACACTGCTTGTAGTGCAGCTAACAATACGCATTTTAGCTTTTTCTGTCAAATTTGGTTTGTTTTTTTCCTAAACAACAAGCCACAAATGGAAGAACAAACCATGCCAAAATTGCACTGAAAAGCTGTGTGCTATGGAGGTTTTTAAGAGCCTCCTCACTGGGACACTGCAGTTGTTTTTCTACCCTTGCGTGCATGTGCGTGCATGTGCGTGCATGTGCGCTTGCATGTGCCCAGTGGCTATCGTTTTGAAAGTGCTCAAAGGGAACAATGCTGTACAGCAAAGCCCCCTCTGTTGTTGAACACTCAGGTCCCTTTCCAGAAATATCACATCAGTCTCTGTTGCTTTGTGGTAGGGAAGAGGTAAATGGCAGTGAAAGCACCCCAGTGGAGAAGGAGAGCACAATGGATCCATTGAAACCTTAGCCAGGGCTGGTTGTATCAACCTCTATGGCTGGAAGAAAAACAATATTGTTAAGAACACTCAGTGGATAGTCTGTGGTTAAACCAATTGCCTTCAGCTAGATCCCATTAACAAATAGGAGATATGTTCATTCTGCATTATATTTAATCAATAAGTCCTATGGTGACTATGAAATAATGCATTTTAACCATTTAATTCACCCATAGGCAATACTAAAAGACAAAATTTTCACCTTTTGTACAGGTGAAGGCTAGTCTTTTATTTCTACTGTTCAACAAAACCATTTAGCCGCCTGCCAAACAGAAAGACGTTCGGCTTCACCATTCACCATTAGGGGCTGACTGGCATTTGAATGCTAAGCAGACTGTTGGATATATTGTAGTTGGTCTGCCTCAGTTGTGATTGATGGCAGTGACATTTCCATTCCTTTCACTAAATTACCATGTTTTTTTCATTTTCCTCAAATCAAATTCTTATTTAAAAAGGTTTTGTCAGGTACTTTAGTGTGGCAATGGCAATCTTTGACAAATTTGCCCCCCAAGTGTTACAGCAATGATTCTGCTGTTCTTAACAAACACATTGAAGGGGTCAAGAAACAAATGGCTTACTGTAGATGTAAGGGGCTTTACTTACAGTCATGTCTGTAGTCTTCTCTGTGATACTCTGAGTTAATGGCAATTTATCACAGGGATTGGCCACAGAAGTAGTGGCTGATATTAGATGAACCACATTATCATGATTACATGGATTTGAAACCTTGACATGTCACATTCCTCTTTTTCAGCATCTTGTTATAAAAAAAAGAATTATAGCAGATGAACCCAATGAGTCTTCAAAATATCGTGAACCCTCGGCTATTTTAAAATGAAGAAAGAAATTACGGTATATAATTATCAGGCCAGCAGGCACTCTGCAATGTCACTTGCTGTTTCTGGAACCCAGCTGTGTGTCATTAATGTGGCACCTGCAAGAGTGGACATGAATCAATGCCAGCATCTCAAGTGTTTATTATAGCTTGTCCACTTTCACAAACAAATCAAGTGAGCAGACCAAGTGAGGAGCATCTCAAGGAGACAGCCACTTGACTGCAAAATGTCAAACGGCTAAAATGCAAAACTCAATTCGTATTGTTCTGTGCAGTGTGACATGATTGCATCACTTTAGATAACAGTGTGTGTATGTCACTGTTTGACTTTGTGGATCCTTCCTTTGTAGATGTGAACAGCTGGTTGGTGACCTTTGGCTTTCAACTATACAATGTCATCCCTGGCTATCGCAAACCAAACACAGACACCATGGAGCCATCCTACGAGTTAGTCCGTACCCAGATCAAGACGCAAGAGTGGGATAGCACCAAGGTAAACCAGTCACTTTTTCCACCTTATACCTTACCACAGATGACCCTCTTCCACTTCAGCTCCCCTCCTTTCTGACATCATTAGTAAATAGACATGCTCTGTGTAGCCAGACTCCCAGAGGAGCTGCCAGCTATCAAGCCAAAACACGGCCCAGTGAGCCAGATCCCGGCCCCTAGTCCTCATCTTGGGGAATGGGGTCAGGCTAAACAGCTCTTGTAATTGTCCTGCCATTAGGGAAATTTACTCTCCATTCCCTCCACCACTGGCCATTGATTTCATCTCAGTCTTACACCCTTAGCCAAGGTCTGAGAAGTAGTAGACATGCTCTGATTCCTGCATTTATCAGCCCTTTTAAGTTGCTTCAACTTACCTGAATTATTGAAGAGGCCACTGTTGTTGTCTTGGGTTTTGTTACAGCTAGACTACTGAATGCTACCCATTAGGTGGCCAGATTCATGTCAAGTGACATGCTGCCTGCTACCTAAACTCATTTGTTGTTATAAAAAATATGTTCTCAAAGCCTAAAAGCTTCTGAGATGTTATAACACAAGGTCATCTAAATCTGTGGCCTCTGATTTGACCAACCATCTATAACAAGCCGCCAGATCGAATTGGGTACCGTAAGCAGAGAAAGCATCGATCTGAAAATATGCTGCTGTAATACTTGTGAATTTAAAGCTTTTTTATATTCAAAGCATTTTTTAAATCTTGCTGACTGTTGCTGTTATAAAAATATATTTCCAGTAAGTAGTTATACACCTAGTCATTTGCTCTCCCATGTGCTTGATAGTATGTGCATTTAAAATCATAAAAGTATAAACAGTATTACTCTTGACATTCCAGCAGACTATATGCCTTTACAAAGAAAATTAAATGTTTGTGAATCAATGTGGTTATTTTACAGATCATGTATGAAGGCAAAAATCATATATAAATGCCAGTTATGTCCTCATCTAGCAAAGACCACATTGGGAGGTTACAGCCACAACCCCCTGTGACTAACACAAGCATTTTGCTTGTGGCTGACACTGTATAGAGAAACTCTGAACTCACCCAAAGCCTCAATCTAAAAAATGAGATACAATGCAGGAAATATCTAATTGGATCCAAAAGACATCACAGCTATTTCGTTCTGAAATAATTCAGAATAGATAACATTGAATAGTATTGTAGATTAGAAAGAATAAATGCAATACTCTTTTTACTGATGCAATTCTGCTGTCACTTCTTGTCACCTCAGACCTCATAATTTAATCAACACATTCAAATGCCAGGAAACCATTTTTCAAACTGACTTATTATGTTTAATTACTGAGTAAATCACACTTTCTGTGGTGTTTCAATTGTAGGTCAGAATCATTTTTTAAAAGATAGTAAACACAACAGCAACTGAAAATATCCCTCACATTTTTTTTACTCTACATTTTTATAGCACTTTTAATTGTAGGACTTTTGCTATATTTAAATTAAAGGTGTCCTATGAAGTCATACATTCATTTTGTTTATGTCAGCTGTCAGCATTCAATAGAAATATGTCCATTTGAAAAATAATGTCACTTATTGATAATTGACCAGAAACACAGTCTTTCTTAAGAATATCCATGGTAGACTGAAACATCTCTAAAAATCTGAGGCTTTAAATGACAAAGTTTGCCTAGATTTGCAGCTTGTGTGAGCACTTACTTCAGCACACCTCTGGATGTGTACTGTAAATGGAATTTAAGGAAAGATTGAGATAATTAGACTATGTACATATACGAGTCACAATATTCTTATCTACAGTTCCTGCTTCAAAAATGGTGTTCTGGGCTTGTTAATGCCATGTTGATCCTAACTACAGGTGGCCAGACCAGCCTAATTAAATGTAGGGTTCTTTGGAGCATACATACAGCTTTAAAAATTACATGTGGTATATCCTGTGTACTTGGCATTTTATTTTATACAGAAGAAAAGTATCCCTGCCTTTCTCTCTCTTTTCATTTAAGCCCCTATTTGACCATGCTGCTGAAGCCCCACACAGATTGAAAAATACTCACAGGGGCCAGACAGATGAGGTTTGTGCTGCACAAGGCTTGATTTCTCTTTCTGGGTTGTGCTGTAGGCTGATTGCACCCCATGCTATGTGAATGATGCCTCTCTAGTAGTGTCCCAGGAGGGTATTTCAGTAAAGTGGAGGACATTTTCCCCTTTCTGCCCTCTGCCTCTGGGACAACTGACTGGGTCACACTGTTGGCACAGTAAACAAACATGGAGTGGCATGGTGTGAAGTGTCCCCCCAGGCCATCATTCCTGAGGGGCTCAACATCACAGCTGCCCCCTTCCCCCTCACATGTTTCCTCTGCATGCAGGATCTGATGCGATGTCATGTCAAAGACCAGTGAGATATGCTGGTTACTGCAGCTTGCACTACTCTCATCATCCCCATCCAGAACCCCAGCCTATAGCCACCCTCTAACAGGGACACAGGAAGACAAAATTAGAAACTGTCAGGAGGACTTTGGATGTGACCAGTTGACAAAAACTCCTCAGGACGCCCACAGCCTTACCTCAGGCAATGGCAAGAAGACACAGTATTTGATAGCCTTTTTGTTGCTGCTCAGACCCGTTCAGACAACTGTCTCACTGTGTAATGGCCAACTTCCATTTCATATTACTCCCTTCATTTAAACATATCTTATTTCTTCCTGAGGAGTATCTCTTGTCAAGTACTATTAGGACGAAGTATTAATTGTGGCTGAAGGGAATATAGTATCCATACAAAGCTTTATTCCCTTAAGGAAGGAGATATATATATATATATATACACTAGTTACCAGCAGACTCCTGTTTCATATTTGGCACAGCATGGCTGTCAGAAGACAGTAATTTCACCCTTTTTCAAAATATCATGCCTGTCACAAATGATCAGAGAGATTTGCATTTGCTGACAAACACCTCTGCCCTCTACCTTGACTATGTGTGATACATTCACAGCTTCAAAGCGTCATGGATTTGGCATGGATGGTTTGCCATTGATAAGAAATGTTATGGAATTACATCATTATTTCTATATGTAATGTACTAAAGATTTTTAATCAACTAAGAATGTGTGATCAATGGGATGTTTTTAATACCAAATGTAAGCTTTTTGTTACACTCCTAGGAAATTCAATTTCAATTTCATGAATTGAATTTTAAATCCAGACCAATCCAGACCAGATAATGTATGATCAGACTTTGATAGAAACTAGTTCCTAAGCAAAACAGCATGAGTTGCTTGTAGAGTTTTTTGGTTTGTTTTTCTTCTGCAGGTTTCACAGAGGTCATGTATTTTTTAGCTGTTTTCTTCCATCACATTAATACATAAACAAATTACAAAAGGTGGAATCATTCTCATTCAGTCATCTGTCATATGCATTAACATGAAAAAGAATGGCTTATACTCTATGGTGTATAAGTGTTTGAAGTGTTAACAAAGCCATATGAATCTCAATTTTGAAAGATCAGAAACATCTGGAAGCAGACACTAATGCTTAGTCCCTACAGTAGAATAAGCAAAGGATACTTATACTAGAGGTTTTAAGTCAAGGTATGAGTTTTGCTAAATATGATGTACTGTAGAAGAAAAGGTATTTTACTGAGTGGATAGAAGCTTTGTGGCCGTTGTAACTAACCAGAAATATCCTTTTTTTGCAGTCCTTACTGGGTGTTCAGTGTGAAGTTCAAAGGCAGCTGAAGGCCTTTGTGAAGCTGGAGCGTTTTGGGCAGATCTACAGAGCCAAAAGTGCCGGCTGTCCCCAGACAGAAGACAAGACTAAATTTGCCTCTGGTGGCTCCATCTTTGGAAAGGGGGTGAAATTTGCCATCCGAGATGGTCGCATCAGCACTGACATCATCAGCTTAGCCAATGAGGATGGGCGTCGCATGGCTGCAGTTCTAAATGATGCGTTTTATCTCGAAGACCTCCACTTCACTATCGGTGGAGTGGACACCCACTACTTTGTCAAATTGGGCTCAGTGGAAGGAGACCTGGCCCTCATTGGCATGACGGTGGGCCGCCGTACATTAGAAACTGGTGTCAATGTGACAGTGTCTCAGGTTAACACTGTTCTCAACAGCAGGACTAGGCGCATTACTGACATCCAGCTACAATATGGTGCACTGTGTCTGAATACACGTTATGGCAGCAGTGTGGATGAGGAGAAAGCTCGTGTGTTGGAGTTGGCCCGACAAAGAGCTGTAGCCCAAGCTTGGGCACGTGAGCGCCAGAGACTGAGGGATGGCGAGGAGGGCTCGCGAACCTGGACTGAGGGAGAGAAGCAACAGCTCTTGGGCTCAGGGAAGGTGCAGGGCTACGACGGATACTACGTGGTTTCAGTTGACCAGTACCCTGAGCTGGCAGACAGTGTCAACAACATTCATTTCATGAGACAGAGTGAAATGGGCCGAAGGTGACATGAACACGAGGCTCTGGAATGACAGACTCAGATATAGGACATGGGACTTCTTGCCAAAGACAGTTGTGTACATGACCACTTTCCTTTTCTTTGACTGTGCTCAACTTGGTTTTTAATATATGGAAAAAGAAAATAAGACATAGTTGCAATCAGTTGCACTGTATTAATAGAAGAGTGTCCTTCTCCTTTTGAAGATTCTTTAACAGTCTTTGCCCTCCAAGTGCGGCTGCTAGAGGATGAAAATTTGCGATGTCTGTGACTTATTTTTGTGACTCCATTTCCTCGTCCCTGTTGGTGATTCTGTTCAAAGGAACCCAAGAGGAGTATTGGTAATGCATTATGTTCACTGGCTCACCCTGCTGCCAGACTTGCAGATTGTTATTCACAAGCTTGCCCCATTCTGCCTTTTCTGCGCCTCAGCCAAGGAGATTCCTTCTCTTTTAATCACTTCTTTTTTATACTTGAAACCCTCATAGCCCCAGTCATCCATAAATAATGAGAGAGATTTCTGTTGGCGGTAGAGCCCTTCATCAAAACCCCAGCTGAACTTGTAAAAGCACCTTCATTTGTGTGATGTCTTGTAATTTTTTAAGAGGAGGCTTGATGCTCATCTGTGGTCTTAGCTCGGAAGGCTTTAGTGCGCCACGACTGTGCATGTTGATGGCCTTCCATATGAACTACAAAATTAGCAAAACTGCTTAATCAAGCTTAAATTGTATGATAAAGCCAACAAAGGGATATGAGGTCACTTTTTTATTTTGTGTGAATTTTAATTTTTAACTGGACTTTTTCAATGGAAGAACATGAAAACATAGATTAAATTGTTCTCTGCTCCTTTTTTATTTGACTGTGGTCAAACAACTTGATTATGAAAATAGAGAAGAGCCAACCCTGTAAGAAAATACTGTGGAATTAATGTCTGTATTACACAACAACAGGTATTTTACAGGAAATACATTTTAGTTTTGTTTTATAAATAGCTATATGAATTAACAGTATAACAAATGTTAAAAAAAATGAACTTAAAAATGTGAACTATTGTCCCTTTTATTGTTAATTGTTGTACTTGAACAATACTTAAGGGTGTTTCAACACATGGAATAAACTATGAAAGGTGGTTTAGTTAAATCAGTTATTGTGTTTTTTCATTAGACCAACTACTTTTTATTCATCTCAAATGCATATGAAAGGCAGTGTTTGTTTATCAATGAGCTTTAGTCAGTATTCCTCACCACTGTCCAATGAAATACAGCTTAGGATGAAAATATTTTTAAAAAGTGAGACTACAAGGATGGTTAAAGAAACCGTCAGTGATGCATACTACATATATTGGCTGCTGAGATTTGCATTGTATTGTGGGTAAGATGAAAGATACAAATTGCCTTTGCCCTAAGGGCTGCCTGCAGGTCAACATCGAAAGTGCTTTCGCTCTCCAGAATAGGGCTCCACTTGGTCCCATGGCTGGCTGAAACACGTTAAACCTGCAGGTGTACTAGTTCCCGTTTACAGACTAAAGGTTGTTTATAAACAACAACCTTGGAAATGGACAGATTCTGGCTACTCTATCTCCATGTTCTCCTTAGTGGGGACGGCAAAGGACAATTTACACCTGCTCATTTGAAAATGTCATGTGAAAACTCAAGACTATTTTGGAAATTGTGTCATTGAGTTGACTTCTGGTACTTTTTGAACTATGCCAAGCCACTGCACACTCTTTGTCTTGACTTTCTTATCGTTTTTCCATCAAACACATGAACTTGTTTATGTGTGTAGGAATTGTGGGAGCATGATTGAGTGTCTCAATCTGTACAAATGTTAAAACAAACAGTACACATTTTTTTCTGCTGTTGGTTGATTCAGTGACGCTTTGTTTCCAAAAAAAAATATGTATGTTCAACATAATATGAATGAAGGATATTTGCATTGTGGAATATTGCACTGAGAACTGTTCGTCATAAGCGTCATAAGACTGTATCTTTTTCTAAAGTTTTGGACTCATTTTGAGTTTTGGTTTGTTCTCAACACTGTGTTTTTAAGGCTTCTCTTTGACCATGTAAATATGAAGACATCAAAGTAAGCTGTAAATAAAATGCAAATGTAGATACCTCTTAGAGCTACATCAGTGACCCTGTGTAGTCTTAAGGTAGAAAAAAATAAAGGGAATATTTTGTGTTTATTTTTGTGTTTTCTTATGTATATGCTATACTCAATATTCTATGTGGTATAGAAACATATTTGCTGTTGCTGCATGTCCAACTGAGACATATTTACTCCTCTAATGACTTCTCTTCAATTCCG
>JANJYP010226504.1:0-10397 GCA_024605115.1 Rastrelliger brachysoma | reverse complement strand
ATGGTTGTAGCCATCATTATAAACCATAAATTGTGTGATTATTAGAAGTATCATTGGAACCAAAAGCATGAGGTATGGGTATGGTGCTACTGTAAGATTTTATTACCCAGCTATTTGCTTACAACTGTGCTCTCTTTATGAGATACAAACAAACATAATAATGTTGCAGTGAATATAATTTATAATGAAACATTTCCAGCAAGATCGCGAGATAAGGACCAGATGCTAATACCTGCCCTGTTAAAGATGAAAGACCAGATACCAGCTTGCTGTTAGAGACATCAAATAGTGTTTTGTTTTTGTAATAAACAGCATCTATGAATCATTTCAGTCCCACCCGTGTCCACAAGATGTCAGTCTGTGGTTCTGCAGGTCAATAAGTCCAGTTGATCCCATCAGCTGGGATTTACTGTCCTCCAAACACACACCACAATGCAAATCACTGTCACACAAACTCTGCATGTATACCGTATATATGTGAAAGTGTGTGTGCGTGCGTGCGTGCGTGCGTGCATGCGTGCGTGCGTGCGTGCGTGCGTGTGTGTGTGTGTTTGCAGAGTATTTTCAGTCTTCTGATGAACTCCAACTTAATAAAATAGGTTGATTTTTAGTTCTTGAAGGTGTTGGTTCACCTCATAATGTCAGATTTAAGGTCAAAGTTTACCAACCTCTGTATCTTTAAGTTGATAGTCTTAGTCTTCATGTATCTACACACAAATCTGTCCACACATGTAGTCCTGGATCCACGCCACAGACCAGGTCAGGTGACTTAAGCTTGACTGCCATGTCCAACCAAATGAGAGGGATTTGGGGAGATCGAACGATTGTTGCCTCCTGCCCACCTCAACATCCCACCTCCATTCACTAAAGCCCAACAGATTAACTCCCTCAGATCTCTCCTCTTTAATTAGTAGGAAACAGAAGAGGGGGCGGGAGAGAGGCGTACAGCGACTGCAGAAAGATAATTCAAAAGATACACAGTCTGGAAATAAGCAGAGATGGTCTTATTGTTGCTGGAATATTATTTCAAATTATGTGTGTTTCCTCTAAAGAAGTCTATATACTGTATATACTATATGACCTTTTTCCCTTTTCCTCCCACAGACAATGAAGGAGAATGACCTGCTGATAAGACCAACATTTTTTCCAACCCTGAGACCCGCCATGATGCTCTACAACTGTTTTTAAAAAAGCAACACTGACACCGTTAAGGCTCAGGCTTAAGAGGAAAAATCGTCCAAAACACTGCAGTAGTAATTGTATCAGCAGGGTTTTGTTTGCTGTGTCTCCTTTACCTTGTTATCCTAAAGTTATTTTGTACCCCACACAGAGATAAGGTACTTTAAAAAAAAAAAAAAAAAAAAAAAGAACCAGTACTAAAACTTGCGTAGGTGATGCAGAAACCCTGGGGGGCTTCTGAACAATATTTCAGATATAACTGACTGAAACTTCAGCAACAGAAAAAAATATCAAATGAGACAAGAAATGAAGAGAAAGTAGATTATCTTTTTTTTTTTTTAGAAACAATGTATTTACTTGTATCAAGACAATGGTGAAAACATCACTGTGGCAAAACAGCTAAATGAAATGTACAAATGTAAAATACACAGGTGAAAAGTAAAATTAAGGTCATTCTCCTCTATGCTTGCCCAATCTCATCGCTCGATCAATCTCATCACTTAAACATTTCCCGTTTCCTCAGCCCCTTGAAGCACTTCAGACATAGTCTATCTATATAATTTTCATAAAGAGAATGATTCCCACATGGAATCAAAGTTCTCCTTTTTAAAATATGAATGATTTCCCTCCATTGACAGGCAAGAAGATATCTCCCCAAGCTACTGACCAGAGTGCATCCCATTTACATTTTTCCATAATAAATCTATGAGGCGTTTAGCATGGAGCAAGTGCTTTCTTTTTGTTTCTGAAAATTGGATCAATTGGATATATGCCTGGAATGACCAATACAGGGGGTAGAGGTAAATCTATGTTCAGTATATTATGGATCGCTTGTGATGCATCCCTCCAATACTCCCTTCTTATATTTCATGCATAGTTCTGGGATATTTCTGTTAAATGTGTGTAGTTTGACTGGAGTTATGCGCACATTCAAATTATACTGCAATAGCTGTGACCTTGTATTCACCCTTTGAGTATGAGTCTCTAAGAATACAGGACTCTTCTTCATCGGAGACCTCCTCTTGCATATTCTGCCTCCAAGCATTTAGCTGGCCTATATAGTAGAGCTAAAAACCAACATTTTGTACAAAACAGAATTTTGCCCTTCATTATAAAAATGATTAGAAACTGCTTTCTCCAGAATAGATAGGAGGGTATAGTTAACTTTTGACTTTGGACTGCAGCAATAAAACTTCTCACTTACAAATAGCTTAAAAGGAGTTATGTTAACACATCAAGTGTGTTCATTTTTCCAAATGTCATCATGACCTCACTATTATACCTCTTCCCAGCCTTATCTGACCTATTGCTGGTCCACAATCAAACTTTTTATAGTTTAAAATGGTCATTTCCCTCAATAGGGCTGAAGCAGGATAGGGCAGCTGTAGGGTGGCTCAGGAGGTAGAGTGGGTCATCCACTAATCAGAAGATCAGTATCCCAGGCTTCTCCAGTCTGCGTGTAGAAGTGTCCTTGGGCATGATACNGTGTGTGTGTGTGTGTGTGTGTGTGTGTGTGTGTGTGTGTGTGTGTGCGCGTGTGTCTGTGTGGCTGTGTGTCTGTGTGTCTGTGGGAATATGCATTAGGTTAGATCCCATTGAGGAGGTTGGCACTTTACATGGCAGCCTTTGCCATCAGTATAACAACATGTGTGTGAATAGATAAATCTGACATCGAGTGGTCAGAAGATTAGAAATGTGCTATATAAATATTGTCTATTTACCATAGCGAATGTTTGTCTGCCAGTACCTTGTGCTAGACATTTATCACATTTAAAACAATGGAATTCCTGGTTTGTTTCTGAAGCTTTCTAATGTTTATTGAGTATGTACAGTATATACAAGATAAGTATAGTTTAGGTGGAGGTGTAAATAATTCTGCTGTATATTTACCCACACATACATGTAGAGCATCCCTGCAGAGAAGTAAAACATCACTGTAAGTACTTGTGCAGCCCAAAAGTGCAAGTGAAACTCACGGCTTTGAGAGTAAGTGACACCTCTCATGATGTTAACTGAGAATGAAGTGAGAACTTTGGAGACCTAACTCTCCGTGAAAGTCACATGCATTTTTTCCCTCTGTACCCTATGGAGGCATTGCCAGCTTGGTGTTTGATCTGTAGCTTCCATTTTCCCATTTTGTCTTCTCTTTCCAGTTTTCTCACCATGGCTTGGAGGGGCTGATGGACTGTTCTTGGTGTTAGCGATGGAGTCTTTGGCACATATTATTCTGTTTGCATAACTTCTCACATTGTCTTAAATTGCTGTCATTAGAATTCAATCTTGTTCAATGCTTTCAGGATAACACCACAGCTAACTTTATTATTGCATGGTAGGGGTAGCTTCTGCGGCACCTTCAATGACTGTTTCAGAACTTTGGAACACATTTTCCTGCTTTCTTTGGCATCACAAGTCTAGAGGCATAATTAACTTAATGTGCTAAGTTTTGGGTAGAATTAATGTGTTGTGTGTCTAAGTATGCAGTGAAACCAGGAAAAGTGTGACCTCTCAGCACCCTGCCATAGCCCCAAGTCCAGATGATCTTCTTAACTTGAGCCAACATAATCCATTCAATATTTCACATTTTGTGCATTCAGCTGACACGGTATAATAAGAATAAGCTTCAAATCCGTGGCCATCAACAAGCAGCTAATTGTCAGGGGTCAAAGCAAACAAATATTCATATGACCCTGGAGTCATCAGGGAATTCACTGGAGGAAAATTATTAAAGCTGTGTAGCAGACAGTGTTGTCTAGTTCAACCAGTTAGAAAGACGACACAGCGAGTGGGCTTATCACTCTTTCCCAGAATCCTCCCCTTGAAGCTACTAATTTCCTGGATGTTTGCATGAGACGTCTCTGCGTTGCAGCTCACTCGCCATTGCAGGGATTGTGTGGGCAGCGCCCCTCCTCCTGAGGCGGGCCTCGCAGGCACCATTAGCTGTAATCCTGGTATGTTCGCCAGAGGACGAAGCTTTGCTGATGAAGGGCAGAGACACTATGCAGACTAGCACCCAAATATCAACTTTCATTGTCTGGATCACTCAAATCTACGTGATCACAGCAAGAAGGTCTCCCAGTGATGCAATTTCAGTCTGTATGATTAATATTGATAAGATATGGGGCCTGACTGTTGGACCTAGATGGTGGATTATTCCAAAAATGCCATGATGACGCAATGATGAGTTGCAGGGTGTGATTGGTGGACATCCTGGATGGATGTGAAGAGTATAGGCGGGGCTTCGGAGGAGGGGTTAAATGGAGACTGGTGAAGACAGAGAGTAAGGGGGCTAAATTTAGCCAATGGCTCTACTGGGGTGGAGCTAATCCTCTTTGCACTCGAATTATCTGGCCTTCGGATTAGAGAGCTTTACCTCTATGCAAGACATCTACTCTCTATAATGATGTCCCATAGCAGGCTGTACCATGTAGTGTGTTGGGGGGAGGGTGGTTGAGCTGGGTGAGTTGGTAGGAGGGCCGCTGTAATGAATGAAGAACTTGTTTCATGGGTCTAAATCATTCACTGTTTGCTAAACAGTGCACTGGTGTAAGTGCTATTTTAGATTGTTCTTCAGCAATCATTAATAATTAGTTGACTGAATTGACTTTGACTGAACATAGTGGAATAAAATTATTAATAAAAAATACACATGGTATAAATAGCATCTAGAAATATTATATGTAAAGATGTTTTGTTAGTTCTGCATTTTCTTTCTAACAGCAACTAATTTTAGCTACTTTATGATACTATGTTATGCAGTCTTAATCTGAGAGTAACTAGTAAAATATTCTCACTTTTGTCTCATAAATCTAAAGTTCACCACCCATGAGATAGACTGGAGATTCAGCACCTTGCCCGAGCATATTTTGATATACCAGGCCTGTCGCCATTCCATCACAGGGCAATGTAAACACTGCAAAGTGAGACTGCAGGCAAAAACTAGTGAAGGCCCCTTTTGGCCTGAGTAACACATCTATTAATAATTTATTCTTATATAGCACACTATCTTTTGAGAAAAGCCTAGCATCAATCCACCATACAATCCAGCTGTAACTACTGTTCTCTCTGTGGCTTCAGCCCCAAAAGATCAGTCCTCCCTACTCTTGTAGACCATATATTTTCTGTATGTAAACCACAGGAATGATATGTGGTGCAGGAGAGCTATGATTATCCATCTCCAACAGTAGGTGCCACTCAGACACATCTATAATCACCTCTGCACTCATCCGCAGCCAAAGAAATAAACCTTACCTCCTCCCTGCTTCAAGGGAAGGAACATTTTAGCCATTTTTGTTAATGTGCTTTTCTGCAGCAACTTGGGATGGATGATCATGAGCAGCTACTGTAGCCATTCAATGGCTCACTGAAGGACTCTTTGATGGTACATACAGCAATTGTTGCAATGTGCCCCACTTCTTATGGGGCAAAATGCCCATTCCCTGTTAGTTTAAATATAGGAAACCATTATCTAAATATGCTATCACAGTCCACTACAGGGATTCATTTCTAATCAGTTCTAACCAATCACTGAGGCTGTTGATATATCATATATACTGTATATGATATATGTTATGTTCCTGAAGGTGTTAATCAGTAAAATCACCTGGTGTAATGTGTACTTGGAATGACAACTTGTGTGTGCTTGGAGATCTTTTGACAATGATTGCACAGCACTGAAGGCCCATGTTTAAGTCCCCATGACAACAAGTATCTGCCCTGCAGAAGTATCTTTATAAAAGATTCTGAATCTGAACTAGCTCCAGCACTGCTGTTCTGGCAGCTGACACTGACCTCCGACCTCTCCCTGGAGGATCCTTTTCAAATATGTGGAGTATTACAAAAAAAATCCTGTAGAGTGCTTCAACAGTTTATAGTCAGTATCAGTGCAGCCTGTTGCTATTTAAACCTGCAGGACTGTACCATAAGGCTGTGGAAGTGGGGGGAGTTAGTTCCGGTGAGTTTCCTGTTGGGATGAGCCTGGTGAGGGAGGACTGCAAGTGGGAGGGTGGGGGGGGGGGGGATCGGGTGGTTGGATTCCTAATCCCTCAGGCTTGTCTGCAGCACGGCCTTAGGATAAACTGACATGTAGGTTTGGACATTTGAAAATGCTACTTGGACTTTAGCTATATATTTTTTTTTATTTTAAGTTTGTTTTGTTCAGACGGGAATGCCAAGTCTGGTAAGATAACTTTTATTTGAAATGTTTTTTGAGTTGTTGTATTTAATTTGTTGTTTTTGTCAGACAAATTAGTAAGTGACAGATTGTTTGGACTGCAAAAATATCGGCCACACCATTATTTATTTTTCAGGTTTTATCTTTTGCAACAGCGTTAATAGATGATATGGATGTGGATAGTCCTATTTGAGTCATCAGCATTTTCATGCATAAACAAACAGTATAACAAATTCAGGATATCTATATAGAAATGTTGCAGTCCACATTGTCAATTAGTCAACCCAAGTTTTATTCCCTACTCCTTAAAAGAAGAATTGCAATATTAATTATTTTTCTACAATTAAGTGGCATGAAAAGGTCTTGCTAGTAGGAGGAATATCCATTCTCTGTTATCAGTATCTAAAGGTATTGGCATGAAAATATCATTAGTGTCACTCTCTCAAACTATCCTAGTGGCAGTGTTTTACTCCAAAACATGTAAATATATTTGACAGGTTAGCACGTAGGTTGTCCCCAGAAATCACAGAGGATTGCCCTTTGACCTCTGTAGGTCACTGAGGAGCAAAGATTAAAATGAACTCACTGCCTATGAGTTAGGATACTCCACCAACACATACAACACATATAGTAGATGGAGTCTATTAGATGTCTTGTTTTCCCCAAATCAAAAAGGGTATGTTTTTGTAATACCTGTGCCTTCAGTGGCAATCAAACCTCTCACCTTATTGTTAACATGCTCAGTGGAACCCTGGTGGGCAAACTGGAAAAAATGGTCAGATATATTTTAATTTGGAAAAAAGTGATATCCACTGAGGAAATCATATGCCATTGTTTTTCAATTTTCTTTTTTAACTATAATGCAAATTAAACTAGACCAACAGCCTAACAAAGTGTTTGCAGATGTAACTGAATTATCGTACAGGTGTGAGGTTCAGGTCAAGCATTATGGTTCAAGTGGAGATTTCTTTTTCAAATCAACTTCCTTTATCTGGTTCCAGGTTTATTTTATTTGCACCGATCACAACAGCTGTGATATCAGACTGAGATAGAGAAATAGCAAAAACTGTGCAGGTGCGATGGAAACTGATGGGTATTCCAATAACAAAGATAAAGAAAAATAAACGACTGAGAAGACAAAATGCAAAAAACAGCTAAATGTATGTGCAGCAATTGATGTGTCTAGTGTAAAAGAAAAAAGTATTAACAACATACAACATAGATAATTAATAGAAGATCCTTTAAAATTGTGTGTGTTGTTGAGTATTTTTTTATTTTCCAATTATCCATCTCTTATCCACGTCTATACATTTACAGCTGGGCTTACAGTACAAATAAAAAACACTGTATTTGTTGAGTTCCTGACATTTAAAATAGTTTGAAGAAAGTGCATAATTAACGTTTCCCCAACCTTTACTGAGCGAGGCATATCTAGCTGAGCAAAGGAGAGAGCTTAGAGCTGCAGTAGAAGATTGAACTGAATCGAAATGAGGCCTAGCTGGAAAAAAGTTTTCAACTGCTGGCTACTGAGACACTCTACTATATATATCCAAAGTCCATTATCACAATATTAATATGTAACTCCACATGCATGTACGGTGCCATTGCTCCCTGCAGAAGAGGCTACAGAAACTGATGAAGCAAAGACGACACAGTTTGGCTCAGTCAAACTAATATACCATCTGAACAGTAAAAGGTCAATTGTGAAATTGAAATAGCTTTTTGTAAATTACACAATGACCTCTTTGCTTCCCGTTAAACATCAGACACACATTGATTTCCATGATTCAAAGCAGCTCTTTGACTTTTCAACACTGGGACCATCTCAGAGGAAGGGAGATCATGACCTATTCAAACTCTGCTCAGAGACATAAATGCTGATTTGACATCTGAATAAGTGTGTGTGTTAGGTGTACAGAAAGGGGCGGGGGGTCAAGTTGACACATTAATAACTAGGTACACAGATCAATAAGTTAAAAGAGGAGGGAGAGGGAGGGAGTCAGAGGGGTAAAGAGCGAGTGCAGGCAGCCTCACTGTTATGTAAGTGCCAGCTGTGCGAGTACAAGCACTGCAGCAGGATGATGAACGCAACACTGCCTTCCTCACCCAGACTGAGCATCCATCCTCTCACTTTTCCCCCTGAATTATTTATGTATTATTCACATTACTGGAAAGAAACAAGGAATTAAATAACTAAAAAAATATATATCTATATATATATATGAGATGTTCTGATGATCATGAGCATGTTACAATACTGAAATTTCTCCTGACATCAAAACTGATCAATGACTAACTTTTGTCACTGAGATTTCAGAACTTGATTTACAAGAGCAGCAAATACAATGCTTGAATCCAGACTCCTTAATCCATGGCCGCTATCAGCCACCTCTATGACTTTCGTGATGAAACAATAATGTGAGGCAACAAGGGCAAAATAAAAAATCTGCAGCCTTAATCTGGATTAAATTACAGTGTTCGTCATCCTGGCTCCAAACCGGAACAGACCAACCCAAACCAAACCAAACATCCACTTGTTGGCTGATAAGACTACAGCTGTTTCTGAATCGAGCAAGCAATACCCACGTAACAAGTAATATACATTAAATAAAAGTGACACTGTGAAAAACAATCTGGAAGAAAATCTAAATGCTTGAAAGTGGAAAACAAAATAAATTCGATCCTAATATACTGTTACAACAAGAAAAATGTTTCAATTTGCTATAAACAATATTTTTACATAAACAAAACAAATGAGCTGGGAGTAATGTGAGCAGCTGTTTTCAGTGGCAAAGCTCTAAAAATCCATTGTTGCTCCCCCTAACCAGCAGCAAACTACAGGTAGAAAAAGTTAGCATCTAGCTGGTGGACATAGTTTGACATTAAACAGCTAAAGAGATGGATATTTCCTTCAAATGGCTGTAATTTAAACAGTATTTACTAGAATGAATCAGTATATTTGGAAGCTTTGACTCCTATTGCTCTGAAGTAAACAGCTGGGCAAGAGGCGAGACAGCAATTTAGAGTTTACACTCAACCTAACCTGTATGTTTATGGGAAGAAGCTGAGGAGAACCCATACAGGCACAGGGAGAACATGCAAACTCCACATCCTCCACTATCCTCTTGCTATGAGGCGACAGTGCTAACCACTGCACCACTGTCTTGCACTTTACCAATATGTTAGAGAGACTATGTCAGGGGTGTACATTTCTGTAACTAACATTACTGATTTGATTAATTACTAGTACTTTGTGTCTCTTCACTTCTTATGTTACTGCCACTATATTTTAGAATTTATCCTTACTTGCTTTTTTAGGATATACCATTAATCTGTAATTTCCTTATGTAGCCACAGTGGCCACTGTTCAGTAAATGTAACATAGGTGTACATTCAAGCCTGTTACTGTCAGAGTACCTTTGAGAAATGTTCTCTAAACTCCTTGTTTAGAGAACACTGGCAGCAGATAGAAATAAAAACTGAAAAAAAGCATCTCTTTCAGTTCATTGCTGGATTAGTTAAGAATAATCAAAGTTTGTTGAATTTTACAATTTAACAGAGTGAATTTGACACATTAGGTAATTTCTTGTATTGCCTCTGGAACACATCAGCATGAGTTATTTCCAAATTACATGCGATCCAGCCTTGAGACAATAGTTGTTTAATATTACAATATTTGCCTGAATTCAGTGTGCAAGTTATTCAATCATGTTAGCTCGTAAAAATCAGCAAAGTTCCTGAAATGCAATGTAATTTGTGTTGCTGTGTGTCTGTTGGTGCCTTCGGCCACTGTTGAAATCAAGACAGATTTGAATGTGTCATCATTACAGCACTGTTATGTGATGGATCAAAATGGCGTCAGAGCATTTGAGCAGTGAGACGATGAGATTATCTGTTTGTGTGGAAGGACATGCAGTCTGCAGGGGAGACTGGGAGGCCCGACCTGCTCTTTCCTGCTAAATAACAACCTTCACTGCTGAATATAATAATAATGTGGGCTTATTTAGAACTTTATTTAGAACTTAGAAGTAGTAAATTAAAAAAAAAA
>JANJYP010226451.1:0-11356 GCA_024605115.1 Rastrelliger brachysoma | reverse complement strand
AAGCCAAACATTTAAAATGTAAAAGTGTTTAAATTAGTTTGGAAAGGATTTCATATTGCTGTTGCAACCATGGTAACACATAGCAATATTAGCACAGAAATGATAGCAATGACTCCCTCCATGTTACGTTGATAGTCTGTGCTGACAGATGATAACTTTGTTAGTTTAATTTTTAATGTATTCACTTAGAAGAAATAGGATGTTATTGCTTCTGAGTGCAGTGTCTTTAGTTCATAGTCATGGGTGTATAGTGCCCTCCAGTGGACTGGGTTTTTCATTGACAATCTTTCCTTGAAGTTAAAGTAGTATTTGGATTTCCTGGGATGACTATAATCAATGACTGTACTGTACTGTATACTACATCAAAAACGCAAAATGTCTGCTGAACTGCTTTGGCAAGGGCTTGAATGTAACATATATTCATTTCAATGTAAAAGTGCCACACTGCTAGTTTAATAATATACAAGTCAATGTTTATTTGTGATACACACAGTTTTCCCAGGATACTGATTAACATACAGCAAAGAGTCAAGAGCTAAATAATCTCAGTAAAAACAGCATTGAGGTGCGAGCTTTCACTCACTTTAAGTAATCAACATGTTAATAATTGTCATTCAGTTATAGTTATAGTTATAGATAGGGGCAGTTTAATTATTAATATAGGAACCAAAGTGGATCTTTACTGAGCAATTTGATTAAGTGTGAACATTAATCTGCACTGTGCCCTTCAAAAACACAGACAGCTGCATAATATAGTATTGCAATTCCTTCGTTTGACCACTAGATGGCTCTAAACACTCATTATTTACAACATACCCATCACCACTTAGATCAAGTGTAGCATAGTTAAACTGTTAAGTCTTGGCATATATATTGAAGTTGATATTATAGTATTGATCTATTGGAATTCATCACTATTGTCAGTTGCATAGAAAGAAAATAAGTCACCAAGTATATGTCTGTATCGTTATAACAGACTACAGAAGTCCAGCATTCAGTGATAAGATATGTATGAAGTGATGTTTGATTGATCTCAGCTTTGTCAAATTAATTCATAACTCAGTGAAAATGCTGCATTTACAGAAGCAAAATATTAACGTGGGTACTTCTGCTCTCTAGTGGTTTAATAAGAGTACTACATTTTTCAACTGCCAACAGATTGCCGTTAATTGTGTATTCGGGTACTAGTGTCTATTGACATAAGATGTTGGTTGTAGATTAAACTCGTCCCTCTACTACTTCAATATAAACATTAGAGAATGTTTATTTTTTGTTAAGGCCTACATTGACCATACGAATCACTGCTCACATCAGTATTAGTCACATTGTTGATAATATTGTTGAGTTGGTGTTACTCTAAAAGGATTCAAATAAGTCCAGAATGTTTAAATTGTTGAATTTTTATTGTTGTAGCGTAGCCAAGATAGTGATAGATAGTGTTTTTTAAATTTATATTCTGAATGATAAATATGTTGATAAGAGTTCAAATTATAGCCTTGTGATAAATGTTGTTGGGTTACCATTGATGTGTGTGCATTTTTATGAACAAGACAAGACAATTCCAAGTTGAAAATGATTTTTTAATTATTATTATTCATTTAAATTAACAAACACTGCTATACATATTGCTGTTTTTTATTAATTTTGAATCATTTTAAACAGTTAAAGCATTTGGAAAATAAGTAATAGTAGTTGAAAACAGGCGACAGACAGTAGATGACATGTACAGTAGAAGATCTACAGTCAATGGCTTTCCTATGTGTGTCGAGGGGCTCCGGAAAAAATTTCAACATAGAGACACGTCAGACTCGCCCACAGTAAATGTTTTTGGTTATCATTTCACCTCTTTTTGTTGGCCCACAGAGTTCCTGTTGCATCCACATGAACCCCCCATCAATGTCAAATGATAAATAGCCGACATGTTCTTTCTTTCTTTTTTTTTTCCAAACAAGTAGCAGCAGCTTGTATTGAATTGCAAAGTCAGTTTTTTCTGCATCCAGCGCAACAAAAGTCTTCCAGCCACAACTTTTTTTTTTTTTTTTTTATCCCTCAGATAACAAAGAGGCTTCGAGCAAAGATGACAACGCCCCCCCCCCCCCTTTTCCCCCTCCCTCTTCCCCTTTTGACCCCTGACATTATATTCATTAGGAATGTTTGAAGTAAACAAAAGAAGTCCCAAATATCGCTGTTCTGTCCTTCTCAGTACACGGTATTGAAAACCCTCATCCCTTTAGAGATACACACATGTAAAAATCAAGGAAAAAAAAGAAGTGCTTCATAGAACTTCAGCGACATCACGTCTTCTCGAGGTGTCCCCTCTTTCATCTCAGGCCAGCTGTAGAGAGAGTCTTCTTATCCCTTCCTTATTGTGAAAAAAAAACTAGTTACTGTATCTGGCCCCTTGTTTTACACCAATAAGGCTTCCACTAGTGACAAAGTTTTCTACCGAGTACCTCAATGTTGGCGTACGCTCATACACCCATAAATCAGCACATCTGAGTTGAATTTAAACATCATTTTCTTTACTAAAAGTGACAGATTTACAAACACAGTATAAACAGGGTTGACATCATTGGCAGCTGGCGACAGTCTAGACCACAGTGGCTTTTTTCAAATTTGAGCAAAATCCCTCCTTTTAGACAAAGACTGACGAATTATGGGATTACATGTGTCATACAAACCTTTTTGGCTTTGTGAAACCTGACCTGCCCTGAGCGGCAGTGTTGAAAAAGGTAAGACCTTTATTTAGAGAGTGTAAGAAACAAAGCTAGAGAACGACAGAGTCTGGTGAAGGAGGGTTTTTTTTTTTCTTCTTCAGATGTTTAGGTTGCCTTTTGAAACGGAGCAAAAAAGACCTTTCTTGATGTAACACAATGGACCGATGAAGTGTTTAGTCCCTCCGCATATAGTACCACCGCTGCAACACTTTGGCTAGACCGTACAACAGCCTGCAGTTCCGCAATGTTCTCCACGATGGGGTTCTACTATACATGAGAGATATCCCTGACATCAATGTAAATCACATACACTTTGTCATAAACATGTTGTAAAGTTCAGATACAGAATCACTGAGGAAAAGCACACCGATACTACTGTAGTCAAGCCACTATGGCAAAATAGACAGTATAGAGTATTGAGGAACTAGTCATTGATTTAAAATTGGCTCGTATCCTTTGCAACACTGAGGATTGCCGGGTCGCCATATTTTGGGGGGCGACCATGTTGCTTTTCTACAGGCAGATCAAGGAGAGGACAATGTCGCAAACAAAACACTTTGTAAAATGTCTCAGCACAGGTCATAAATACAATTAAAGAGATGGAGATAACGTCAGAAATGTGTACACACTCGTAGTTGCGATTCCTGATCAAGGTCCCAAGTTCGTGAGATGCGAAAGGACAAATCTAAATGGGAAAAAAAGACGAGAGAAAGTCTTTGCTCAGTGTCTCTTTCTCTCCTCCGAAATTCCAGTAAAATGCTGACCTCGTTTAGTGATTTATTGATTCGTCTTGGCGGAGTGCAAGTGTCGGCCACATGGCTTTAAACATTTTTCAAAAAATATATATATTAAGAACACGCTCTCAAGTTGTAGTCACCTCAACTCACAACTGCCAGATTCAGGCATGTCTTTCTTTAAAATTGTCTGCCCAGTAAACAAGTTGACACTCTGGAGTTGAAATGGCAAAGGGATGACACTTTTTAGAATTGGTGCACACACACTTTTACAAGTAAAAAAAAGATTTTACACTGAAGCAGAACAAGAAGAAACACACAGCGTAGCCCTTGTGGGTCTCCCTGCGGAGGGAAGACGGCTCACATGGTCAGCTTGGTCTGGACTTTAGAATGTGCTCTTGGGTCTTTAAAAGACACTGGAGGGGGACGCGTAGTTGATCCTCATGCTTGCCTTCGGCCACAGTGTTTGTTTCTCCATGCCATGCCTAGCCCTCGCTCAGAGGGCCAGCAGAGTGGGCGAGTTGAGGGAGTCTGAGGACTGGTCTCCACTGCTGCTGCTGCGCCGGTGGGCCTTGGAGCAGGACTCGGAAGAGGGCGAGGGGCTCTCTGGCTCCAACATGCTCGGGTAGGTGAATATGAGGCTCGGGGCGTTGGGCGTCGCGGCCGGGGTGGATGCTGCCACGACCGGTGTGTTCAGGCTATCTCCATCTGCGCAGTACATCCCACCGCTGACGATGCCCCCGCCCAGGCAGATGGGCTTGATGACGGAGCGTTGGGGCTTACTGCCGTCCTCGCCGTCCTCCGGCTCTTGCTTCACCACCACTTGGTTCATGTGGTTCCGGGTTCCCATGTTAGGGCGCATGGTCAGGGAGAGGGGGGCGCACTGCTGCTGATGCTGCTGGTGCCCTGATGACTGATGGCGTTCCTCGATGGGCAGCTTGCACACAGGATTATGAGCGACCAACATGAACTCCAACTTGTCTTTCTCCTTCTGGAGGGTCTCGATCTCCTTCTGCAGGTCTGCTTTTTCCTCCTCCAGCTTTTCAGTCTCCTGTTCAGAGAGAGGCAGAACATAAAGGTGAGCACATGAGTACAAGTAGTTGTTTTCATTGTTTTGACAGCTACAGTAAAGACCTAACAGAAAACAAGAGGAGAGATTGGGAATGACATGCAACAAGGTCGATAACTAGATACAAACCAGAGACGCTGCGTTTCTACATATTCACCTTAACACCTTCATCACCCCTAAGCAAATTACTTTTAACTGATGCTACAACCTAGTTTTTTATAGATATTCAGTGATGCCAAGAAATTGAGAACATATTTTCAGAAAATAGTGTTTCTTTAACACTAAGGTGGTCAGATGGTCTGAGGTATTTCTTTATATCACCAAAAGATGGCACTGTTTGTTTGCTACAGATTTCTAAACATTGAAAGTGGCACCAGTTCTACAATCAGCACGTTAAATCAAGCCCTTTAGATGTACAACATATAATCTCTCAGCCTTCCGCCCCAATGCGACGGTCACGTGACGGCTGCATTTTGTTTGTGTCTCAGAGATATCAACAAGATCTGCATCAACAATGTGTCAATAGTGTGTCATGCTACAGACAAACAGATTTTATATAAGCCTCCACCAGTGCTAGGGAGAGACTGCAGATAAAGATAAGCTGACATGCTGTCTGAGAACTTTGACTCATGGGCAAAGGTATGAGGAAGTTGTTCACAAGGAGCTGAGAAAGGAGTTGGCCAGTATGAGAAACTTCAAATATTGTAGCAGTGAATGATAACAGTCAATCAGAGAGGAAACGTTGCAACTCCTTTTCATTGGAAAGTGGCATTTCCTTATTTGGAATTTTAAAAAACAGGCGTGTGAAGACAGAAAGGGGCGTCTCTTTTTTTTTTTCTTTCCCTGGAAGCAGTAGCTGTGTGGTGTGTGTGGGTGTGTGGGTGTGTGTGTGCACAGCATGTCCGTATGTGGGATTGTAAGACGAGCAATTTGCCCCTTTTTACAAAATGTCCTGCATTCATGGAGACAGCTGCCTACAGCAAATTCCATTCCTGGGGGTTTTTTAAGGTCTGACAAGCTCAACCTCACTGTAATTCGGCTAATTAGTCCATTTAGATGCCGTTACTGTCTGCCAGGGAGGGCCGCGAGACAGCCCTACCTCTGTCTCGAGCTGCTTGAGACAAAAAGCTTTTCATCGCCTGTCATCTTTTCACTCAGACCTTGCACTCAGAGACACAGTGGAGAGTCAAACCAGTAATACAAGGTTGTAAATTTAGGTGTGGAGTTAAATCACTCATGAAAAGCTGGACTCAAGCCAGACTTATGAACAAGTGGGACTTTTTTTTCTTCCCTTGTACGCCATGTATTCCTGTTGCTTTTTTTTTTTGTAATGTTCTGCATCAATCGTAGCCATGTCAAAATTTTTGCCAGGATAAAAAAAAACAGGAAGGATATCGCTTGCACGGTAGACCAGGCTGCAACATAAAAAGGAACTAGATAACCCAGTGCTTACGCTGATTTGTGGTCTTTTTTTTTTCTTTTATACGACTTAAAGCGGAACTCAGTTTTAAAAAAAAAATTTTTTAAATAAAATATTTGATGAAGTTTCCAGCCATCTACTCACCCCTTGCAGCATCTCGGTGAGCTCTCGCCTGCGGTTGCGGCATTTGGCGGCAGCTAACTTATTCCTCTCACGCCTCACTCTCCTTTTCTCCTCTTCCTCTGGGGTGAGCTAAGGGCAAGTAAAAAAAAAAAAAAAAAAAAAAGAACACGGCAGGTAAAATAAGCGGTTTGACAGACGCTACACAATCAATATGAAGCCAAGAACTAGAGTATAAACAAGAACTGGATTCTGCTGGCTGTGCTCTGAGCTGAATAACAATGATACAAAGGTAGAGAGTTTATTGGCATGATAAAATCAATGATGGGTACTAAAGGATTCGCTGTGAGTGCGAAAAACCACTTTTAGAACCATCTGAAAAACTCTATAAAAAGAAATCTAATCTAAAAGGGCAGCTCTTGTTTTTTTTCTTCAACCCCTTAAATCTCTCACCTGCTCGTCCCTCTTGCGTCGACCCCTGGCGTCCCCGATGGAACGGATGACACCGGGCCGAGCCAACGTGTTGTGCCCAAGGAGCGCCGGACCGTTGGTCAGGTGATGGCTGTACGGGTGGGAACGGGAGTATGGGTTGGACATGGAGGTGATGACTGTAGGCTGCACCATCCACTGTAGATCTTGGCTTGTCGTGATTGCATTGATGGTGGGGATGAAGGCACTGTTGGAGCCGGGCATGTCGACTCTGTACTTCTGCAAAAGTAGAGAAAATGAAGAGGTTGGACTTTTTTTTCTTCTTTTTTTTTTTTAGCAAAAGTGGCACAGATGTAGGATCAAATGGTGTGATGTCAACGCACGTAACTTAATCACATCTCAGGTTGTGCCTGTGAGTCCAAGCTCTTATCACTGACAGCTATATCACTAACACACACACACATATACACACCACCCACCATTATCAAATTCACACATTTTTCCACATTTCAAGCTTATAGTAATGATTCAATCCACATAGGCAAAACAAGTGTGTATGTAACCCCTGGAGTGGAACAGTGACACATGCTGTGAATCATGTGGGAAAGCCCAACGTGTCCTGTGTATCTCACTTTACTATAATAACCATGAGATAAAACACTGCACTGGGTAGGTGTTACACATGTCTGGACTGGCAGGAGGGTGAATATGTGTTTGACTGGGCAGATGCAGAATGTAAAGACTCGCAGGAGCAGAGATCTTCTTCCTAAATCCAGAAGATTAATTGTTCCATTTGGAATTATTGCGAAATTTTAAAAAATCCAGGAAGTGACAGATGTGTTGATTTTATTATTAGGATCAACCTTTATTTTTTAAAAAACAACCTGTTTCTAATGAGGATGAATGTAGCTGTAGTGACATCTCAAGTCATACTGTAATGCAGAATGGTATGTTGCTGGTCCAGAAACGTGAATGTGAATCCAAATCTCTCAACTTTTGGCATTAACCTCTCCAATAGAAACACACCTCCCTTTTAATCCTCATATAAGCTCCGACTTGTAACGTACACATGTCTACATTCTACATGTATGACTAAGTATGGCAAAGTGATCACCACCAGTGTGAGAACCGGTGTCAGATCAGTATTACTTCATGTCTCTGGAGTCCAGAAACAGACGGGCTGCCAGCCTGTGCGCGTAATTTACGCACGTCCCTCCATCCCCGTTATTCCCGACTTTCCGTCGGATATCCCGGCAGTCTTTTGGAACTTTGTTTATCTGGTGAGTCATTGTGTATGGGATTTGTTAAGCACATGTGAAACGCGGTCAGTTCCAGTAAGGGGGGAAGCAGCCAGCTGTAACAAACCAGACAGTTTGCCAGAATTATGTGTGCGGAATTTCTGGAGGTCTTGCATTCAAAATAAAAGCATTTCCAATTCCCATTTGAAAAAAATAAACAATGAATGTCCAAATTGTTTGCAGTCAAGTGTGAAAGATTTAGTAAGGTAATAATGTTAAATACACACACAAAAAAAGCACCAGGTTCACTAATAAAGCTTATAGTCTGATAAAAATTCCACCTGTCTAATAAAAAAAAGACAGAATACTTTGTTTTGGTATGTCTCAATAAAGCTAACGAAGAGGTCATGTTCCAGCCCGCTCTAATGGGAAACAGGCAGCCAGTGTGATTACATGGAACCAGAGCAATGATAGATACGGGCCAAAAGTCGTTAACCGTAATGTTGCGTGAGGCTGAGAAGGCTTTTCCACAGAAGTGAACTAAACGCAAGACTTGGGTGAGGGTAAACAACTTGCCTCTTCCCGGATTTATATCCTATTACTGTGAATATGGGCACGGCGTCTTCAAAACATTACATTGGCACACCTACTGAATATGTATATAGCCTGTGTCTGTGTCTCTTTGAAGATAGATATAAATCAAACTGTGATGAAAGCCAGGGCATGGATTACAGGGATTTTTTTTTATTGCGCAGCGATTTGATTAATGGTGTGTTACCGGTAAGGACAACACTAATAGTCTGACCTCATGACCATACGATAACAAATGCAAAAAAAAGAATCCAGACATGTATACAAACTGAAATATGTGGCAAAAAATAAATAAATAGCGATTATAACGATCTGAAACAACACCCGCCTTAGAGGTGGACTGCTAATGTCTGCATCGAGCACTACATGCCTGTTGCATTCTCCACTCTCCGTCTCTACCCTCGGTTTATTGCCAGGCTTGCGCAAATGGTATGTATGTGCCATAAAGGATTTATCGTTCTCATAATTCAGGCGTGTAACATGCGGCTTCAGCGGGATACTACAGATGTAGAACATCCCTAAAAAGATGTTGGAGTTTTACGCACGGTAAAAGGTGACAACGCAAGAAAAAAAAGATATATTAGATCCTATGATTGACATTTGGAAATGTAGCTGTTTTTGTTGTATATAAGAACACACATCGTCTCATATCTAAAGGTTGCAGGCTGTACATTCACAATGCTAGAGTTATTTTATTATTATCATTATTATCAACAAGATACGCATTCAATGGCCAGTGCGCACATTCCCTGTGCCACTGCGTATATATTTCTGGTATGTGATCAATCATCTTCATCATCATTATTAGATAGCATAGGTGACAGAATTCAAATGTTATGTATCTAGAATAGTTGTATGTAGTTTAAGGGTCTCTGGTATCTGTTGAGTCATAGATACAATCTGTGTCAATGGGTTCATCCGGTTTTTTTTTCTCCAAGCAACCTGGAGAATTCCAATTAAAAGTCTATTACCGTACTCTGCGATGATAAGAAATACACGGAACAAGCTGCCATTGATAGAGATTGTGCACATAAAATGACATGTATACATGTATATCTTTTAAAGACAAGATATACATGTATGTATGTATACATATATATATGTTGCGACATCCCGGTGTGTCTTTGTGTTACCTGGTAGGCTGAGGTAGAGATCGGACTCCCGATCGTGCTGCTGCCGCTAGTGAAAGACTCAGGCTGGGCCGGAGAGGTGCTGCTGCCGCGGGACGAGGTGTCGAAGTTCCCGGAGTAGTCCTGGTACATGATCCAGGAAAGAGTAAGATTTCAGTAGACTGTTAAAGAGCTCTGAAAGCTTCTTTTTTTGTTAAATCCTCGCAGTAAAAAAGGCACCAACAGAAAAAAAAAATCCACTGACTTGAGACGTCGTTAATTTTAGATATCCAAGAGAAGAGTTTGGCAAAGACAATGTGCAATTATGCTCCTGTAAACTAACCCTAAAACATCATACAGATATTGCCAGTTGGAATAAATATTGTCTTGGTGTATTCAGCCTAGTTCTTATTGTCCCTTAATGATATCTGGAGCCGCAGGTTGACTTACTCTACGCTATTATAGATCCTCTCAGGTGCGCAAACTTCAACCTAAAGCCAGCAGCACACCTTCAGCAGTCAAGTCCAGAGACAAGTGAACCTGTAGTTACAGAGTGACTCACGCAGGTTAACATTCGCTTTAAAGCCTATTGCCTGTTTAATCTTCTGAATATTTTCCGTCCTTCTTGCCTACTACTCACTCTATCTGCGCTCTCTGCTGTTCACGGAACAGTTCTAACTTTTTTTTTTCTTTTCCTTTTTCACCCCACTTCCTAGAGATGACTCACTTCAATGGCACTATATGAAGAAGTGCAACGGCTTTTCTACACCAACGAAACAGCTACGTCACGCCTGGGCGTTGCGATTTCACCCAGGGAGGGGTCGTGTCTGGATAAGGCAGTGAGAAAGAAAGATCCGCTGCGACCATCGTTTTGCCCAGCGGACACTGGAGATATAGTGGAGCCGTTTGGATTCAGTAAAAGCAGCAAAAATACTTGACGGAGTATTTATTTTTTTGGTACGGACGTCAGAGCCTGCTGTGAAATTCACTATTTGCCTGACTTGCTTCGGTCCATTGACGCATGTTTCCTAAAATGGGCAGTTGCGTCAGAGAGAGCGTGTGGGTTTCCTTGGTAAAGGAAGCGTCAAACACTGGAGGGATTCCCTCCCCTTGCGAGCTGCACTCCGGACTCGGAGCTCATAGAGCGCGGGTCCTGGTCCGGTTCTTCACGCACTAAAAAATAACGAACATGAATCCAGTTTTAATATAATATTTAAAAAAAAAATGCGCGTGGACGTGGCAGTGTAATGTGGCGTGGCGCACGTGTAGTGTCGCTACACTTGTACCAATACAGTGAAGTGAGTTTAAGACGTTTGCCTCTAAAGGAATTACTCGATATTCGCTTTTGCGCGCAGTTAAATTGACTAAACACAACAAACAACACAGAGCACGCGCACCATAACCCGTTATTTCTCTTGCTTGTAGACCCGCAAGCTCTACATGTCTCCTCTGCTGCTACTGTTCCTGTTAATAAAGAGCTCTGAAAAATGATTGGACATGCAGTGTTTCTGCACAATTGAGTCTGTGTTATTTAGCGGCGGCGCATTGTGCGTAATTTGGAGATGTGGCACGGAGCGCGCAATATAAAAAGAAAGAAAAAAATGATGGCACACAACATAACACATGTTACGAATGGTCAGATTAATATGGCCCACTGGTTCGGTTTACAACACAGTTAGCGTAGAGCTGCTTCAAAGGCATCTCAGTGAAATGTGGGCTAATTGTAATTCGGACGCACCTCATAAACAAGGGCACAGCGCCCAGAATATGACACGTTACACGATATGAAATGGCGTATTAAGTATAATCCAATCTGCTATGGTTCCTATTTTAATCTGTATCACCATAACTGGTTATGCTGAGCTGCTCTTAAAGCTGTTTGCTGCGCGTATCTTTGCCAGAA
This sequence comes from Rastrelliger brachysoma, assembly GCA_024605115.1. NCBI lineage: Eukaryota > Metazoa > Chordata > Actinopteri > Scombriformes > Scombridae > Rastrelliger > Rastrelliger brachysoma. The sequence continues at coordinate 26 of JANJYP010226451.1, read as the reverse complement.
AGACGTTCCCATCACACACACACACA
>JANJYP010226435.1:0-13624 GCA_024605115.1 Rastrelliger brachysoma | reverse complement strand
TTTTGTTTGTTTGGGTTGCTTTAAGACAAATAGCCACTACAACAACCTTATGCAAAATTAAAGAGATGCAAAGTTGCACCATCAGAGCAGCCTTGTAAAGTATGTCCTAAGGTGAGTTCATTAATGCTACTGAGACTGTAAAAGAAATGTGTATAGGATGCACTTTTAATCGTGTTTGTCTTTTTAAAATGTTGCCATGTGTCGTTTTTATTTTATGTCTTGATGCGTTTTGCGTATTACGTAAAACACTTTGATTTGCATTAACACTGAAATATGCTATACAAATAAATTTCCCTTTGCCCAAATAAAATGTGATACCTAAATCTACACTGACGTTTTACCAGGACAACAATAGATTAAAGAAACGTGTCAAGAGACGTACTGTTTCTCTACTTGAAGATTAAATATCATTAATAATAAGTCTACATAGGTATTTGAGACAGATTAAACTAACCTAACATTATCTATTTAAAAGGCTAACATTAGCCAACCAAGCTACGATACTAATGATATAGCCTTTTACAAAATACATCATAGCGTCATAGCGGTCCTTAGATCGGTTTATCTATCTATATGTATCACTAATATAAAAGAGACTCGATGAAACATGTCATTTAGTATTTCCAAGACAAATAATTAATATTATAATGTTATCCTGCTAGTTAGCTGACAATTAACGTTAGCAACCTGGAAGCTTTTGTCAACGTCGCCAACAAATGACTGATTAAAAACAAATGTAACACACCTTCTCCACTTTTTTGGGCCCCTTCACCAACTCATGTCTTTTAGGAATAGTCCCACCGTCGCATCCCATCTTTAAAAGTTAAGTTTGATTACAGCCACTGAGCTAACTGTCGATAAACCTACAAGCTACTCACAGGCAGGAAGTTACCAGGTTGTAAACAAACAACGAGGCGAGATGTGGGTATATTTTTATATATCGCCATCTAGTGGCTGAAAGAGTGAAAAACCTCATGGTGTATTCTGTAGCTTCAGCCACAGTGTGGAGGCATCACTCCAAATATTAGTTTAGTAGGTTTTATTCAGCAGGCAGTCTGTCAGGAACTGCCAAATATAATAGCAGGGTTATAAAAAGTTACTTTGGAAATGTAATAGGTTACAGATTACCCTTTTTAAAATGTAAAAAGTAACATAACTATTTCAAGTACTTCATCAAAGCAATGTAACTTCTTAACTAAGTACAAGTGTTTTTGGAAGATACTGACATGATTTATGAGGGTGATAAATTCCTAAAAATAAAGATTTATCTCCCATTTTAAAATGTATTCATTCATATAGCTCATGTAGAATTTAGAATATAAATCAAGGATATTTTAAGGAAATGTCAAAAAGTGTTGCATGAGCTTAATTGGTACTGTGACACCATTGTGTGTTCCAAATAAGCCCACTTCATTATTTACTTACGTAGTAATAAAAAGTGTTGTGTTCAGAGAATTAAAAATCAGCAATATATGTATTCAGTAACATTATACATATTTTTAAAACCCTCCTCCTGCTATTAAAGGCCTGACTTCAGATGTAATCTCCTTTATAATCATCAACATTTTCATAAGTGACTGTATTTTAATTACACAAGTTTCGCAGTAACTGTAACGGATTACAGTCACATTTATTTTGTAATTAAATAATGTTACACTGTAACATATTTATCGTATTACAGGAAGTAAGAATGAGGCTTTAAATGTGAAATGTTTTTGTTTTCACAGAAAGTTATGGACAGATGTGGACAACCATTAAGTAAATAATTACTAAGAAGCTTACATTAAATTAAAGCTTTTGTTATATTTTTTATGACAAATTATTTATTTGTCTTTCACACCATTCTCACAGCTCATGTGTAAGCTATGTTTGTAGAATTGATGTATTTATAAGTACAAGATATGAAAAGAATGTCATAAGGTGAGAAAGTAATAAATATGCAGTTTAAGAGAGAAATGTTTTGGTATTGTAGGCAACATCATACAAACATAAACTCTTTTAGAAAAACATACGGGAAGCATTATTGTGATACTGACATCCTCACAAATAAAAACTGCTACATGCACCAAAGACATTGTCTTGTACAACTGTATGTAGAAAAACAACACTGTATACCATTATAAAAACACTACTTCACACAGATGACTTCACTCTTTTACTGCTCATCCAGCTATTAGACATCTTGCAGTCAGCCATTAAACCCACAACTAGTAAGTGACATTAGTCTGGCTTTCAGGCCTGTTGTCAGAGTGGTCTAAAGATGAAAGTTTCCTTGGAAGATAGTTCAATGAGTCCTAATGAGATCTGTTTCCTGTGCCTTGCAGGCAGCAGATTAGTTTACTATCGATAGTGCTGTCCAAGAGCGACCATTAGTTTGGGGAATACCTCAGTGGAGACATCTCTGGCGGCATGACTGATAATCTATGTGGAAAAGAAGACTGAATAAAAACACAGCATTGCACTTCATTTTGGCTGAGAAAATAGATTTCCACCTCACTCACGACACACAGGCAGCTATGACTGTGGTTCACAGAATTTTAAGAAATTAACAAATACAAACATTTCTCCATTTTTACTGTTTGTTCGATTGGTTCTTCCTGTAATTTATAAATTGTGTTATGTGTCTTATTGAATTTTCCCCCTTTCTCACACAGCGCTAAATGTTTAGTATGGATTTTCATTAGAGGCAATGGAGTGAAAGCTCTGTTAGCAAACTATCCTTGAGAGAGTGAAGCACCCCAGGCTGATAGTGCAAACCAACACCTCAGTAACACACAATGCACAATGGCCACTGGACAAAAGAAAACTAGAACAATGGTCTTTTATCTATGCCTTGCATTTTTCTGCTTTTAAAACTACAGACCCACAAAGAGTTGTTTCCCATAGTTTTGTGGCTTATACTTGATGTACTTAATCATAAAAACTTTCAACAAAGATCTCTTTATTACTACAGTTTTAGTGGTAAGTGACACTTTTATTTTGCTCTCTTCTTTTGATATACATGTTTTAATTCTAGATTAGCTATAAAAAAGCTTTTCCACTATAGTTTTATTAGGTGAGTATACAAATATACACAACTACACTGGTCTACAGTCATCCTATACTGGTATGCCAAAAGTAATCCAAAAATTCCTGTGTTTAAGCCTTTGCGTCACTGGATCTGCATAATGGAAAGCTGGAGTGGTAACCCAGACAATGGCTCACAACTTGTTACTCTAGGGTACTCTTAGTGCTGCTATTACACCCTCCATGTAACAGAAAGACGTGTGGTCACAGCTGAATTATCCATTAAAGTACCCTGAAATGACAACAAAAAGAGGATGAGGATAGTGAAAGTTTTGTTATCTTTTTTGGGTTGCATTAGAGGCTATTCCAGACCACAAATTTTACATTTTACATTTTTATTTCATCTAATTTCTATTTGATTAATATTAAACACCTTAAAATTAACCAAAAGCAATCTCAATCCAAACCATAATCTGTCATAGCCAGTAAGCATAGATGCTGACTGTAGTAATCACCAACCTTGCCAATTTTATAGTTAAATCTAACAATGTTGTTCATCTGAAACACAGCTTCCTCTTCCTTAAATCTCTCCCTCCAATTGACCTCCTTACCACACATATCTTCCTGGCCTGCTGTGGTGCTACCCTGCACGACTGACCCAAAGAAAACCCTAACCACCAAGCGTCCATCCAACCTCATGTTTATACTTCCATGATGAGTCCAACCTGCCCAATCAGACTTCCACTGACTGGCCTTGAACTGAAACTGTATACATCTTAACCATTCCAGCCATCCGAGGCAGCCAGTGGAGACCAAGGCTGCATTAATTGCATCGACCAGTCCTGGCAGTGCACCGAGTCCAATGCATTTAGCGTTTCTAATTGGGAAGGAATTGCTGTGTTTACATTGGCTCTAGTTGATAGAGCTGGACCCTTAGCCCTCCAGCCAACCGAGCTAAAGCTCTCTGAAGGAGAAAAACCCAAACTGCCTATTCCCTGAAATCTCTCTCTGGACAGAGCTGGAAGGAAATTATTTGGAACAGACCAAAGGGTAAGATTTATCAAGGCAATGGCGATGAGGTGAATCCTTTTTTCTGTCAAATTTGATTTAAAATCCATGGTGAGCACGGGCAAGAGTTTGATCATATTTTCTGTGATAATGCTTTTTTTTTAAAAGGTTGCCAGAGAAAACTATAAACTTAACATGGGCTTCAATTAATCTTTTTGGTCTGTAAGATGTCAAAAAAATAAATACTCTCAATTTCATGAAGCTCTGTGTGACATATTCAAATTGATCATTTTATCCAACTAACAGTATATATACATACAATGACATACAGTAAAGAACATAGAAAATTGGCAAATTATAATTTTTGAGAAGCATGAATTTATTTCAGTAATAAACTACACACTACACAATATAATTCTCAAACCAGCACACAAAATCCAACAAGTCAGAAAGAGAGAATGTGATATAAAGCCTGTTGTGAATACCTTTCATAATTTCATGAAAATACTGAAAGAAGTGACACCAAACTGTGCAAGTCCCGCATTCAAGAATTTTACAGCAAATTCTACAGTGACCACAACATTTCCTTGCAATAAAATGTCTGCTATATGTGAAAAAATATTTTATTTGTGATGAGGAACACCACTGTACTCAGTCAACTCTAACACCATGTATCAGGCCATATGCAAGTTCATGTACATATAATGAGAAATCCAAAACCCTGGAAAAAGCACACCACATCCAACAAGAAGACTGCTACGGGTTTCCACACACACACACACANACACACACACACACACACACACACACACACACACACACACACACATGCACTGCACACACTCACACATGAACACACACACACATACATGCACATACACACACCCTAGTCAACCACAATTATTTTCTCATTCCTTCTTCTGTTTATGTTGAAACTCACATAGCTAAAAATTATGTCAGTAGGAAACATTGCCCAAACTGTACTTACTTTTTCTATCATTTCTAAGCAGCGTTGTGTGATTACAGATATACAAAATTGATAATACATATTTTTGATAGCTTGTACAGAAAATTTCCCGATGTAGTCTGACATAGACATAAACAGGGAATTTGAGCAGGAGATTTTCTATTGTCATTGTTTATAACGTGATCAAGATAAAACCCCAAATGAAAAGGATTAGGATTTATTGTTTTAGGTGATTCCAATTGCATTTTGGAAACAGTGCAGATGAGTCAGCAGCACGGAAATCAGGTTTTGTCTGTATCTCACAGCTTCCAGAGTATGACTGACGAAGAAAAACATGGCTCGTGTTGCCATGATTCCTCCAACAGATGATTGCGGACCATTTTTCCCCGTTGCACCAGCTTGCTATGTGACAGTTTTAATCCATCGACTGTGCTGAAGTGTACAGCTCAACATTTTATTTACCACAAACTTCATGAAGTACTAGGTCCTTTTGTGATCCCCGCCAAGCCGAAATGATGAAAGAAGCCAGGACCCATGCACCAGCACACACAGCCCACCTGGACACATTTTTACCATCAGCCAGTTTGTGATTATCTTTTCCACTGTGGCAAACCAGTCTGAACACCCACAGACGCAAACCCACTCACAGATAAATGGATGCATACACGCACACATAGCTCAGATACGTATGTATACAGCCACAGTCTGTATAAACACACAACCATATGACACACACACATACATGATCCATGGGTCCTTGCTTGATGGCTGTGACCGGGTAAGGAAAGTCTCCATACATCAGTGGAGGGTATATAAATGGAGCAATTGCCTGTGTGCTGGCAGCACAGACTCAGTCACATCTCATTAACTTGACGGGATACCCGAAAGGTTCTGACAGCATCCTGGCTGTGATTGGTGTGGCCCAGGGTGATGGGGACATACCTGTGGCTGCCTTGTGTACTCTGTGGGCACGTGGTGAAGACTAAGCACACGTAGCAGCCGAGGCCTGGCAGTGACAGTAGCTAAGGTTCTGGGTGTCCACGCCAGCTGCCGCCTCACCATACACGTCTTCAACAATAATAAAATTCACTCTCACTTTTTTGCTTTTCTTTTCACCCTCACTTTCACCGTCTCGTGCCCTCTCTTACTTTCCCCTGCCCACACACACTCTCATTACACAGACATGAGGGGAAACAGTGGGTGACTCAGTGAACCGCTGTGGCATGATGAGCTCAGTGCTAACTTTGAATGCTAACCAAAAATCTATTTCAAGTGGAATTGTTATTGTGAGTTTAATATCCTGATTTTATGATCTACATTTATAGAGCTCTCAGTCTTTCAAATAATGTTAATGCTAATAGATTGAAACCACTCTTATATTGACAGTTGAAGCTTCAACCAGCAGTAATTAATGTCTGCATCAAGATAAGTCACAAAATACACTGTTTTCTGATGTGACACTTCACTCAGCAGGACGTATAATACTGTTTCAAAAATAAATGTGTATGGAAGGTTTGATTGGTGTCAGAGAAAGATTTAGGTCAAATAAACTGTTGGCTATGGTTATATTAAGTCATAGTGCTTTGTTAAAATTAGATGACCCTCATCATCAGTTACATAATAAGTTGGTTACCATTAAGGAATGAATAAGATCATGGTTTAAAGAACCCGAGTATGACTGTATGCAACAAGTGTGCTCTCCTGTGTAATGTTTTGTTAAACCCACCCATCCAATCTGACCACCTCCCCTTTCAGTTGAGTTTTTTTTTATCTGCATTTAAACCAGTCATGCAAATTTCTATTAAAAAAGATAGAAGAAACATAATCAGGTTTTCCCCCTGAGTCTAGTTTTTATGCTATGATAAGCTAACCAGCTGCTGGCTCCAGCTTCAAACTGAATAGACACGAGAGTGGTATTGATCTTCTAATTTAATATATTCAACAAAACATCCAACTATTCCTTTGTTTATCTGTTTGTTTATTTGGATCTCCCTACCAGTACAACAGCTACTCTTCTTTGGGTCCTTTAATATTATAAGATTTGATGTCCTGAGCTAATTTTCGCTCTGTCACAGCCCAGATGTTCTATGCTCCAAAAAATTTTGGATATGTCATATTTGGCATGTTCATGTGTGTAGTTTGGGACAACACACATTTCTTCAATGATGTGTTGAAAATGAGCCTTAGGACTGCAGCACATTTATTCAGTCCCCTCAGATGTCTCTCTAAGGGGTCTTTGGAAGAACACATGTTTTTAATAAGGGCCTTTGCGTCTGGCCTTGCATAAATGTTTAGCAGCGTTCCTTCTGGGAACTGGGGCCTGTCTTTACAGTGGGGGCTAATCAGCTGTAAATTCTGTTTTAAAAAGGAAAAGGAAGGCATGGAAGGAGTTAATCTCCAAGTCCCAGCGCACTTTTTGTCTCACCCCTTTACTTTCTCTATCACATGTACGTGCACATACAGTAGAGTGTGCACCCCTCCTTCCAGAAGGCAAAAGCAGAGGATGAAGATAAAAAAAGAGAGAGAAGAAAAGCTTGAGGCTTTGACAAATGATCTAATAAACGGGTAGGGAGATTACAGGCTAGGTGCCCGCTGGGATAGGAAGTGGGGCAGTAAATATTTTTTAAAAGCTGTCAATAAATTTGCAGTGTTGAGTTGAGAGAAGTATTCAAAGGCCAGAGTCAAGGAGATTGGGCTCCTGTGCTGGGTGGGTACATGTCTATGAACAGTATTGGTTAATAGTCTGTGCTTTAAGTGATTTCTGTGTCAAAGTATTGTTTAAAAAAAAAAAAAACTATATGAGACTGAATAGTGAAAAATGTCTGCAAGAATCAATCTTCCCTTGTTTGACAGCTACGCTTCAAATGAAAATCAGCCTTTGCGTGGTCATGTTATCAGCATGCTGACAGACACAATGCAGTCAGATCATGATAATAAAAAAAAAAATGCAAAGGAGCGATAAAATCTAGATCATATGTTACACTTCCTGTATTGGCTTTGTAGAAAAATAATACTGATAACTACTTTCTCTGCCTTAAACTTGCCAGCTTGTCTTATGTAATACTCTTCAAGTCCAAGATTATAAATATACTCATTCTATTTATTTACAATAGCTTTGTTTCTCCTTTTAGGCTAGTTAACAACTGATAATAGAGAAACTATTATCACAAGCTCTGCCTCCGTAGTTGGCAGGGAGTCTGTCAGAGCCTCATAAAGTTCACCAACACCAGTCTCACTTTCCCACACCTTTCAACCGTGCTTGTTACTCAGCAGCCCAATTAAAGCTGATTTAAGGGTTCACCTGTGTGCCTATTGGCAAATGCTCCCCTCAAGGCAGTGCTTCCTTGTGATTGATGGGTTGATGAGATAATGACAGACAGCCACAGGTCTTACCTGCGGTCTCCTGTTTTAGCACTCCAACATTGATTGGCTTATTATCTGGATAAGGCAGATCTTCTACTAAACTTGTAAAAGAAAAGGTCGTCCTGACAGTAAGATTACATTGAACAAAGACACAGTTGTAATGAAAATATTATATGGCCTTGCCATTTCAAGTTGCACTGAAAAGACTTCCGCGCTTACAGTGCAGTATGCTGACAATGTTACCTTTTGACTCACATTGGTATAATTATCACTGTTATTATCCATGACAGGTCTAATTCTTTGCTATTAGCATATTGAATGTCAAGTTGTCTTTATGTTTATAGTGGATAATTTATACATAGTCATATTCAAATTCAAAACTGAAAACCGGGTTTAAAGACATTGTCGAGCTTATAGATGAGGTCAAATAATACATCTGGGTAATAACGGAGTGTTGAACCCAGTGCCACCTATTTGTCTTGTTGATAGCAACTGTAGGAAATCAGACCTCCCAGTCATCAGACATAACAATAAAAAAAACAAAACAAAACATTGATTTAATTCTGTTGTACTCCCTCAGCTGTCATTGTGTTCACTTGGCAAAAGGTTATCATTAGTGGTCATACTGTAAAAATAAAAACTAGCAATGTTTTGTGCTGGCAATGAATGTGAAACACTTTCTATGGCCAGAAAATTTTATAGAAATATTATCTTTTTGACAGTATGAAGTGTCATATTTGTGATCATTCATAACAGAATATGTCTCCCCCTTCTCTCTCTCNCACACACACACACACACACACACACACACACACACGTACACATACACACATACACAGGCTCACACTTAACCACAACAGAAGGTCCTGCAGATATGGGAGAAGTGTCAGGATATTGATACTTTCTTTAACACCTTCCTCCTTACCACTGGAACAGATCCTCTTGAGTTTCTGTTTGGTAAGCAGAGTGAACATCCTTGAGTCGCTCCTGTTCTGGTTTCCCGTCCTGTGGATAATGTTTCATGATCCCCTGACAGACTGTGTTGTTTCTCTAAAGATGTGGTGGCCAGAGGTTCAAGACCTCTAAAGCCAATTAAACACAGCACAAATGACAAACTTGTCTGCTGCATGCAAGCAGTGTAATGCGTTAACATTTACATTTACAGTTACTACACAGTTGCTCGTGTTTATTAGAAATATGCATGCCAATAATTACAATGTAGAGCTGTGTAGAAATAGCTTTTTCTACAAGAAAAAAAACAAGTCATAATTCATCAGACTGACTTCTTTGAAATTAAAACTTGCTATAATTATTAGTTTGGTCCTGGTTAGTGATGTGGTAATGACAGCCTAGGCAGTGCCCCTGCTTTCACACTTAATTTATTTTTTAGACCCATAATATTTATTGGCATGTTCCATCCCCAATAAAAGTCTATACTCTTTAGCAAATGTAAAAATGCGAAGACATATTTCTTGGATCACTATATGTAAAGACATATTCTGTAAGTGTTGTTATATGAGGTATTGATCACTGACTCTTTCAAGTAGCCTATGTTTTGCACAAAATTGACATTTTGAAGCAACAGCCATCTGGATTTGAAATAATAATAATAATAATAATAATAATAATAATAATAATAATAATAATAATAATAATAATAATAATAATAATAATAATAATAATAATAATAATGAATGTTTTAAGAATTCAGCCTAACTTTTGTCACAATTCAAGATAAGTGATAGCAGGTGTTGAATTTGTACTGTATCATGGCAAAGAATTCACAAGCATCTTACCCCAATCACTTTCTGTGTTCAACTTGTTCTAATGTGCTTTTAAAGTAGCAGTCTCACCAGGTTGTCAAGACAGCTTTGGCTAATAAACGCCACTCTTAATTATTCTTCACTCTCTCACACACTTTTAGGTTTAAGTTTGCCTAACTGTGCCAGAGACCAAGGTTCAAACTCCTCTGACATTTATGCAGCTGCCCTTGAAGCAGAAGCAGCAGCTACCAAACACACATCACTTCCAATCATCATCACAACCTCAGAGCCCTCAGAGAACGAGCAGCCTGACTCCTGGTCTCTAGTTTCACCTCCGCAACTCTTCAAAACCCAGCCACTCTCAGCATTACTCCCCCGTATTCCCATTCACTCTGACCCATAGTGTCTTCTCCTTCTGCAGGAATGCATGTCTTCTCACCCTAACAATAGTTTAAAATCAGACAGCAGGGGAAAAAATCACTGTAGAATGATATCATGTTGTTTTTAAGCCATTATCTTTTTTTGATGGGCAATTGACTTTGGGAATGGGGGTTTGCAAGGAGGGAGGGGGTGGCGGAGTTCGTCTGTGCTTGCCAGTAAGAGCTCCAAGGCCTCCTGCTCTGTTCTGCTGTGATGCCTGCGTGCTGAGTTTGGCTTGGCTTGAGTGTCTGCACTTGATGGTTTATTCATATTCAGTGGTGCAGGACGCTGTGCCATGAGGTTCCTCTCACACTCAATACGTCTGCAAAGAAGTGACAGGAAAGAGGTCTGAGTCCCAGTTTTGTTGCATGAGGGTTTGAAATATTTTGCTCTCGTCTTAAGATTGGAACGATTATTTTCAAAGTTGGCCAACACCACAGATTTTTACTGTTTCTTTCCAGAAACGCAGATGTTTTACAGCTGTCAAACAAGGGTTTTTAGTATAATTCCATTCTATTCTACATCTAGTCATGGTTAGGCTAATGGTGTCTGTTCCAGTCTATTCATTTGTTGCATCTATTCTATTCTTTTATTGAGACAGCTATTTCAGCCAAGCTTAGTTGCTATTCTTCATCAAACATCCACCCCATGAATTTCTGTGGTTTTTAAGCCTTTGAGAGACTGTACACAGAATTGTTAACAAATATAACTCATGTCCAGCTTACATCAAAGAGCATTAGAAGTAATACTGAAGAAAAGTTTGTCATTTTGAGGAAAAATTATATTCCAGCCTGCCGTGCGGTTGTCACCCATTCCCACAAATGCATCCTGTACTTGTATATGCATACACACACATACTGCACATAAATACATAAATAAGTACATACTTCCACTTCTAAAAGGGCAAATTTCCACTCATTCATTGTGTCCAGGGCTCGTGTTCATCAATTAACAAGCCACTTGCTATTCAAAAACAAACAACATCAACTTCCTCCCAAAAAGCCCAGTCAAAACAAGCAGCAAAGGCTGGTTTGTCCACACTGCCCCCTTTTAATCAAAGCCAGATGTCTCCTCAAAAACTATTTCTCTCTTTTCCTCACTGCACCCTTTTCTCCAATCGCTCACTACCCCCCACCACCATCCCACATTCCCTTTCCTGTCTGAGATTGTGTAGATGGCTGGTCCTCAGCAGTCATGATTTGGCACTCTTGTCGGTTCTCTGTCTGTCTTTTTCTCTTCATCTCAAGCTTCCTCTCCCTTTCCCTTTTTCTGTCTTGAGAATCAACGTCTTGTCAGGCAGGCATGGACCTCTGCTGACCCTCCATAGCATTCACAATCATTCAAGGTGAAAAATTAGACCCACATGGCAGATGCCGCCAAAGAAGTGCTCCTTGCAGAATAACTCCCAGTTGATCTGCCAGCCCATTTGATGTGAATGGCGATTTTGAAATACATGCCACAGCCTGCCTGTCTTGCTAAGGGCTCTGGACTTCTTTCTGTTTACTTTAGCACAAGCCATGTCCCTTTAGTTACAGTCCTTTGAAGAGAGTAATCTTGTGGCTGTCGACACACCATCCTCAAATTGTCAGGGCCGGAGCCAAGCACAGAGTGAACGCTAATTTACTTTTCCACCTCAGTGCCGAGAGAAAACACCCTTTCTTGGAGATGCTAAACAACACAGGCAGTCCCTCTCTACTAACTGCTCTTTTTTTTGGGGGGGGGGTGGTGTCCTCTGGAGCTCGTCTGCCTACTGCTGCTACTTTCAGCTGGCTATCTTGCTCAGCCTCTTTAATCTGAGAAGCAAATAGCCCCCAGTGTTATCCTTAGAGCTCAGGCACAACCCTGGACGGCTCAATGGGTCCTTGGAGAGCAACAACAAAAGTGCAAGTCGGTGTGTTTGAAGTCTGGCTTGTGATTGGCACACACACATTTACTGGCTCTTTACCCCCTTTGTACTTAACATTACATTATGTTGTATTGCATTACAGTATTAGCTGAGATTTACTCTGCTTTGGAAGAACAGGAACCGCTTTGTCAAAAGTGTCAAATATTCTGCTCTGAGTTCAACTCCGCAGTCATTCATTAGTGAAATCTAAGAAAATCTGAAATTTCCTAGTGACATCAAATATTAAGTGTTTGATTTTTTCAGAAGGCTGTGGGATATAATGATTTAATACAGATTGTTGAAATGATTTTTTTTTTTTTTTTTTATGTAAAGCAAGTTCATTACCTTAGCTAAGGTCTGGGCTACAAGCATCATGAATAATGGCTTCATAATGCATATTTGCATACATTTGTTTAACATTATTAAGTAGCAGATCTCCACAGTTCATATATGCCCTTCAGTTATTTTTACTCACAATAAAAATGCATGTTTAATACAGTATATTAACAGTGTTGGCCTCAGAAAAGGAAACAGGCTGATGGGGGCCATTTAAAATACAAGCAGATTGGCTTCCTCCAGCCTATTGCTCTATCATTTCCAGACTTTGTTTTTCTCTGCTCAGCGTAACAACCATAACATTTTCACCATTCTGTGTAAAATGGTATGGAAACATTGTCAGAACCAAGTATTGTTAACTCTATCTATGCCTAAAATTTATGTTTCATTTTTAATTTTGAGTATTTTACTCCCTGCAAATGAACAGAATCATGATTTGATCTTTCTGTGGGAAATAGAGTCTTGCATTTGTTGATTGTACTGTCCTCGGTCCTGGATCTTGGACTGCGTGCTTGACTTGCTGGCAGTGGACGGTGCTTCAATGCTTCACTGGGATTGAAGGGGCTGGAGATTCTTGAAGGGGACACTTGTGGGAAGGAAAAGAGTCTCATTGCGAGAGATCAGCTTGTGTAAACATTCAGGTTAATGAAGCTCAGTGGGCCTAATCCTCAACCCTCTTTCTCACTCTCCCTCACCCCGGCCTCAAACCCCTTCACCCCTCTGCAGGACCCCCACCCTCTCTACCCCCCCCAGTTTTCCACCATAATCCCTTGCAGGAGCAGGCACTGTCAATCAAAAGGACCCCAGGGAAGGACAGCAGTGGTAGACATGCATGTGCAATTGTATGTGAGTTCATGTGTGTTATGTTTGTATGCA
>JANJYP010226430.1:0-14476 GCA_024605115.1 Rastrelliger brachysoma | reverse complement strand
TCTCTCTAACAACATTCATGACCAATTTACAAAATATATCAGATAACCCGGAGACCATTAAATATAAAAACTAGATTGCACTGAACTGCCTTCCTCTATCTGCTGAAGCTGAAATGTGAACAAAGGTGCTGGTTAATTATACAGGAAGAGCAAACCAGACAAGAAAAGGATCTGCAATATCCAAGGCAAACACTTTCAAAAGCAAAGACATGTAAGCTCTATGGTCACATTTTATTTGTGTTATTCTTCTTCTTGAAATTAGCCTCTGATGTCAGCAATCCCAAACTGCTGGAGTGTGGCTAGTTTGAAGGCAAAAATAATCATACATAAACAAGACTGGAGTTCACAGCCATCCTAGTGGCTCTTTGAGGCTGTACTTAGGCACAGAATTGGTTTGGAGCTGAATGCTAATGTCATTCTGCTAACATGTTCACACTGATACCGCTAACATGCTGATGATTAATCACCTGTATTGTTTTCAATAAATCCACTGAAGGAAATGACAAAAANTGTACTTAGGCACAGAATTGGTTTGGAGCTGAATGCTAATGTTAGTCAGCTAACGTGTTCTCACTGATACCGCTAACATGCTGATGATTAATCACCTGTATTGTTTTCAATAAATCCACTGAAGGAAATGACAAAAATGTCACTTGTACCAGCTCTCCAGTGCAACAAATAAATGTTTTCTGAACTGACACATCTATCAGTAGGATGATCACTTGCCCGTGTCTTCTAAAATCATTACAAATCACTGTTGACAAATTAAATACATTTTACACGGTAATGTAAAGGTTTGGTTAGGTTTAAATAAAAACATGATATGGCATGTGCTAAAATAATGCTGCCTTTTTTTTTAATTAAGATCAGATATTCCTTTATTGGTCCCGCAATGGAGAAATTAGCAATTTCAATTATTAATTTAGCATGCAAATACATATTCATTCAATTCTTTATTTCAGACTCCCTTACAGGGTCCATAGCAATAAAAGCACAATACTCTTAATTAGCACTGAATAATAAGTACATCCGAAATGAATGATCATTGATCAAAAAACAATGTTTTGAGCAAAATAAAATGTTTATGATAATGAAAAGTCAAGAAAAAATTATTACAATCTATCCTGGCAAGGCAAAATGGATGTCAGTACCAAATTCCATGGCATCCATCCTGCTTGTTAAGATATTTCCACACAAAATCACAAATGTCAACCTACTGTTGACAATAAAAAGTCAGGGGATCATTGTCAGACAACTATAAATGTCTATATAATTTAATAATTTTGTGTCAGTCAGTGTAGATATAGAGATATTTCACTGGATAAGTGAAAAATATCAGATGCTGGTGGCACTACATGAAAAGAAAGGGGATCACCAAATACATTACAAATCATCCTTTGGGCACCATGGATATGTGTACCAAATGTCATGAAAAATCCCTCCAATAATAGTTGACATTTTACTAAAAAACAAAAATGTCACCCTCATAGTGGCACTATGAAAAGTCAGTTATTAGAACCAGTAGGACTCATACTCCGTGGACCACCAGTGTCCATAGAACTTCAACTCAATCCACCCAATTGTTAGAGCTTCCCCTTTTATCCAGGTAATATATACGGTAATATGATATGGATGCATTTTCAACTTTAATTTGGAAAATCCCTCAAAGGTAAACTGAGATTCCTTTTTAACCTGAAAGTGTCAGTCTGACTCTTCACAGAGAGCAATCCCTCTCCCATTCTAACTCCAGAGACCCCCAATCATGTTGAAGTGGGATTTATGACACAGACTAAAAAGCAGTTACATTCTTTAATCAACTCATGTCTCAGAAAAGACCAGATTAAAAGAGTCTTCTTTGAAAAACAAGAAAGAAGAAAGACTGTATTATCACAATTTAACCTCATCAGCTCATTTTGATGAGTTGGGACAATCCTATCATCAGGTTTCTATATCTTAAACTCTGTTTTGCTCCCCTCTAACTCACTTACTTGCCCACACACACACACACACACACACACACACACACACACACACACACACACACACACACACACACACTTATACTCCCCTTTGGTTTTTCACTCTAGTGTGACTTCAGATAAGAACATTTGCCAGGCGCCAGTCATAAATTAAAGGAGGGCTTTGATTCAGTATTCTGTGTGTCTTAAGCCAAAGTTTGATTTAATGTTTATTAAGGGTATAATTATCTTGCAATTTTATTGGTCATAAAGTAATTGCAGTCAAAATGGTCCGACTGTGAATTTCCTATGACAAAATTTAGCAAAGATAATTACGAGTCGATTAAATTACCACAAATTACATATACCAACATTTCCCTCCAGTGGTCACTTTTAGTAAAGTTTTGAACACTGAAGAAAGACTTCTTGTGACTGTTATTATCTGCCTATGCTACTGAATTGCCAATAAATTCCTATAACATGTGGTAGGAATTTAAATAGGTGCAGTAAAGATCTGAAATCCAGTGATCCAGCAGAAATATTTGGAATGATACCATGGATGTGTATAACAAACTGCACCCATTTTATTGTGTTTTTTAATTTTCATATATACCAAGTGCTAAACTCCTCCTAAAGGTAATTTGAACTCACTTAGCTGCACGCTGTTCCTCCTACGGTACAGAGTTGAGTTGTAGCAGACGACTTGTTTGAATGTTTTAAAAACCAACCCATAAACATATTCATGCCATTCACAGTTAGAAAGCTTAAATTGTCATCCAAGACCACTCACAAATCATATAATTGCTGACAGCCATAATAGTATTAGCGGTTAGCTCGGCTATCTCCTCAGCTAAAGCTATAATGCCTACCTACCTCCAAAGTCTTCCCTTTATCCAGAAGGACCTTTTGTACAGCTCCACAAGTTATTTCACCCCTAAGCTTGTGAAATATGAAAATCCATTTCCTTATAACCGAAATACTTTTCACAATATGTCCATGCATTTAGTCCAACACGCAACTTAACGTAACACACACGGATCATGTGGTCTGGTGTTTTACCAAAAATAAAATTAAGCCATTTATCCTGCAAATCAACATCTTTGGGAAATGTATGCAGTGTAGCTCTATTGTCAGTCTGCCATTAACACATCCATAGAGCAACTGCACTAACTAAAACAATCAAGCTTGACCAAGTGGGCAGGACCATGAATAATGAGTGTCAGTTCTATGTCATAATGTCAGGGATTTCAGATCAGCTCATATTCTGTGCCTCGTTGTTCACTGTCTACTGCATGCAGCAGACAAGTTGTACAGCTTTCAAACCTACCATACTTCAAAAACACATATTAATCCATCTTATTATTTTTTTTTTTTTAAAAGAAAAAAACTTTTTTTAATGGCATGAGACCTATAAAAAAATAGTGTCCTGGGCCTGAAAGTTGGTGCCGTGACTGTTACAAGATTTTGTTATGTAATGTAAAAAATGTAAATAATCCTAAACCATAATTGCTGAAATATTTCTGTCTGGACCAAGTCAGTGGACGGACCGACTGACATTTCCACCCTTAGATCCCTGTCACATGCATGACTAATCAAAAAGAAAACCAATGGGAGGAGGAAGCAAGTAAATTTCTTTGTGCACATATGTGTGACAAATAGGATGTACTCTGTGTCTATAATTGCAAATTCCAATAGAGATACCTATTTTACCTTACAGATAATTCAGTGCAATACCAGGTCTGCACAAAATGCTAACATCTGACTGCTTCATAACCTCTTTTAATTTAATTGGCTTGACCATATACTATAAGACAGTACAACAAGCTTACAACATAATACAGAACGCAAAGATGATACTGTATGCGTGTAGACTGCTCCATCAGACCTAATTACCTTGTGCATGGGTATAACGGTGATGAAGGTTAACAGCTACTCTGGCCACGTACATTAAAGCACCCAGTCCGATTTGCTTTGATGCCAAAAGCAATGACATGTGAATGGTTATGTGTGCAATCTATTGGTTTTGAGGGCAAATTATATTAATCCATACCATGACTTAATTAGAGTTCTGCTGTTTAATTGGAGAGATCTTGACTTTGTCATGGTTAGTTCTGCATACATTATCTTGGATCAAAGCAAAAAGCAAGTATGCTCTTGCTGCCTCTGGTGAAGGAAGAAGAGGAATGGCATTGTAATGTGTAATCCTTTCAGATGACACTGCATTTTGCTGAACTCACATTTACATCTTCAGTATAACCATCTCAGTGACTGATGGCTCATTAATTAATTGTTACACTGAAAGTGCTGTATATTGTAATTCATAGAGAGAAGGGTAAAATATAATCTCCTCAAAAGCCTCACTTTGAATTCACAGTTGGAATTTGACTTTCAAAAAAAAAAAAAAAACTCAGAATCATTCACTTGAGAAATTACAAATACACAAAAAGGGGGATCAAAACAAAGTAACTAGTAATTGCCTTATGGCATGGAAAACAATCATGTCTTGTCTTCTGTCTCCTCCTTATACTGCATACTGTATGTAATATTTGCTGCAAGCCTCGATCTATTTAAATGACAAAACATTATACCAAATAGCTTCTTAATGGAAAATAAATATCCCTCCATCTGCCAAAATATTGTGTACAGCACCCAAACACCTCAATTATTTCTTCTTGTTAGAGAAAACATCATCTCAATTTTTTGTATAGGAGCTCTTCCATGAGAGGTAAGTTTTGTTGTCTTACCACACTGGAATTCATCTGCTCCATCTTCACAGTCTTTTTGGCCGTCGCACAGCCACACACTGGAGATGCAGTTCCCACTTGGACAAGCAAAGTGGCCCTCCTCACACTTCTGCCCATGGGAAACTGGGACAAACAACAAAACCAAGTCAGTCCTGTGGGTTTTCTTGATGATTGAGGTCAGTATCTTTTCCTAAGCTCTCTCTGAATCTCTTATTCGACTGTCATAATCATCTCTGAAAATGAGAACAGTCTTAAGTGTTTTCTGACGGAAGCTGGCGGCCTTACATCTGTCCCTGAATGCACATGCAAAATGTGCATCTTTGTGTTGGTTACTCACTCTGGCAGTTGGTCTCATCAGCGTAGTCTCCACAGTCATTTGCACCATCACAGATCCATGAGGGGTGTATACACAGTGAGGTGGAGTTGCAGCTGATGAAATCTTTTTCTTTCACCCCCAGCTTGTAAAAGTGAGAGCAGTCGGTGTGGTCTGAATACAAAACACAGCACCACAATAATTGTCTGTCACAGTGGCAATGATGTTGAGGCAGGCAGCATTCAATCTGACCCGAGTGACGAGCACAAATTTAAGGTACTGGATCCAACTGTTGTGCTATAGATAGAGCTGAGTGTTTACATTTTAGCTGCAATGCAAAGTACAGGCTCAAGAACTTACTGCAGTTTTTTTCATCTGAGGCATCAGCACAGTCAATGACCTGGTTGCACCAGGCTGAGCTGGGTACACAGCTCCCATCCTTGCACGATGATTCTGATGAGCCACATGTGACATCTGGGAGAAAGAATTAGCATTTCAAAAAGATAACAGAACAGAAACAGCACTCAGAGACAGTTACAGGTACAGCTCACAACAATACGTGTAAGCTCTTTCTGGAGGTGGTGAAAATTAGCTCTTGCTTGCAAACTGCCAAACTGAAAAATGTTTATGATGACTTGCAATATCTGTGAACTGCATGTCCTAAAAACTGCTCAGATATCATGACCTTCAAATCACATTTAATATGTGTTTTGTTATTCATTTACCAAATACTGCATAATCACACTCATTTCACAGCTGTGATGTATAATGAAAGTCGTTAATGTTAAAAACTTATTGATGACATCCCCTTAAATGGAAAGAGAAATGCTGGAAATGGCAACCATAAAATGTAAACATAAATTCGAACTAGAAATACAAATTCATTCTGAAATCCAAAACTGCTGTCTTGCAAGGTTAGCATTAACTGTAACAATGCTATCTGTCTTCTTGTGGAGTCAATCAGCTTGGTAGAATATGAATGAATAGTTCTATACACTTCAACATTTTCCCACTATTTCTAATTACAGCACAAAAATATGCACAGCTGTACTTTTCCCCGGATTATTTAACCAACAAGGTCAGAGCTAACTCAATCTGGACATACTGAAGGGACATGAAGCATTGTCCACGCTCTCAAAAGTAGCCTTTTAGGATAGGGTGTTAGGAGCATCTTTGAATATATGCACTCTTTATGATCTTGGGGCTCATTAGATAGTGAAGGCTTAGCACAGCATGTGGCCTCGCGTGCTGTATTAATATAAGCATTAATCCGTCATGCCTCTGAGGGCAGGATGGATTGAAGAAGAGATCAAACGGTCGTGACTCACTGCTACAGAAGGCTTCATCAGAGTTATCCCCACAGTCATCAGTCCCGTCACAGAAACGACTATTGGCCACACAACGTTGGTTATAGCAGGGCCTGAAACCCTTTCGGCAGCTCCTGTTGTCTGAGCACAAGGACATGCATAAATGTTAGATATGAGCAAATACACATTGCTCATTGGTCCAGAAATGACCTTGATAGAGAGCGATCAACAGGTGCTTTTAGCAATGATTCCTATAAAGCACAGTTCAGATCAATGATTCACAACAAGATGAAACAGTTTTAGAAAGCTGCAGAAAAAAATTGCAGTGGTGTGAACTCGTTAGTTGCACAGCATCTAAAGCTGTTGCCTGGGGTCTCAAAAGACCTACCTTGTTAAACCGCTAAGAGCAGTTTTAGAAAGTAAGGAGGTAGCTATTTCTCTTCAACCAATGAAGAAACAGCACATGGTAGATTTCTAGACAAGAGGAGGACAAGCATCTAATTGCAGTCTTACAGACTTTGACACCACACTCACTTCACTGCACGACACACGCTCCTGATGCTTTTACTCTAACCATATCACTCATCATGCCTTAACCTGACCAAGTGCCTGTGTCATGTAGTAAAGTGGGTGTGCTCTGTGCAGTACTGTGGTTCCACTAGATTACTTACCCAGCTTTTTTGAAGAATAGCATTCAATTTACAATCATTAGCTCCAAAAATGTTGCATTTTGCTTGATTGTTGGCATCCTAAATGTACCCAGTCTTGTTATATTTACATTTATGTTAAGCTAATATTGTGAATTGTGTGTTCTGTGTTTTTGCTGATGCTTTGTCAGTCATGTTACAAATCACTGATCTGAAATGGCCTGAAGAAATAGTTTATGCTATATACTGTATGTAGAAACATATGTGATTCTTACCACAGTATTGCATCTTTTCATCGGATTTGTCTTTGCAGTGGGCGATTCCATCACATGTGAGCTGGTAGTTAATGCACTCTCCATTCCCACACTCAAATTCACTGTGAATGTTGCAGGAGGAATTTTCTGCTGCAGAAAAAAAATGGTGGGTCACAAACAATGACTGTAAAAATCTCAAAGCTTGACTGTGTTTCTTGAATAAATGTTAAACATGCAGGTAAAATCAGAGGCTACATTTCAATACTTAGTGAACTCCATTCTCAAGAGGATTTTCTTCAACAACCCAGTTCTGGGTCAACATTTGCAAATGTCATAACTGCATCCAGTGACCCCATTATGCTTATACTTCAACTTGAGGGAAATCTGGTATATTCTCATATGTAATCTGCAGCTAGTTCACATTTGAAATGGTGAAGCTCAAAATTGCACTTTTAGTGACTTACGTTAAACAAATTAAAAATACTATGACAACCTCCCTCTAGGCTTGCACCTTCGTAATTTAATTTGTCGTGTGGTATGAAGCTTGTGTTCTTCTGAATCATTTTCTATGTATACTGTGGCCAAACTTCCCCTGTTTGAACAGTTCCTTCCATGTCATGGTGTATCCTCACATCATGTTTCAAATTCTACCAGCAATTTGTCAAATTAGGAAGTCAGACACTGTTGCAAATGCTTTTGTTCTTGTGACTTTAGGCAGGTAACTGTGACAAACATCCTACTCCTTTGAACTTCATGTTCTGCTGTCTTCATAGACATAGTCATACAGCATTATAGGTTTATTTTCTTGAGCAATATTGACTATGAGTCAATAACAAACTTCTTGATTAGTCAAAGAGAAAGCAGAGACAGCAGTTCATCATGTTGTCCTGTTTGTGTTTGGCTATGTAAAAAGAAATCAATTAAAAATATCAAAGGTTCATGTAAACAGCACAAACAAGATCTTAACCTGAGTGTGGACAGTAGCCAGGTTAAACTATGCATATAAATGTAGACAATGACTCAGTTCAATATGACCAATCCATAAAGAGTGTCATTAGAATCAATATCTGGTACAGAGAATTTTTTCAGGGTTAGCAGATGTGGCCTCTGTGTAATTAAATTTGAAGCTCCTCATGACTTACACACACATCTGTTGTCATCCAACAGCACACGTTCTCCACGACATGTGCAATTGACCTTTCCATATGGGGTCAGGAGACAAAGGTCACCACAGCCTCCGTTCATATGTCGGCATGGGGACAGCTCACCTTCAATGACAACCAAACACAACTGATTAAGTGGTCAAAAGCAGTAAAACCTCCCAGGACACACTTCCTCTTTTAGATTTAATCACTCTCAAATGTTCAGTGCATTAATGGAGCTATCTGGTGCAGAAGTGTTGTAGGTTGTGTTACGTTTCTGCTTGACAAACTTAAGCTCAGCCTTATATCTTCTATTATTAGTGAATTATATTTGAAAATAATTTTTTTAAATGCAGTGACATAGCTGGGAAAAATGCACATTTTCTTCTTTTCATGGGATAGTTTTTTCCCTAAAAGATTTTGCTTCTTAAATTTGAGGGTTTGACACCAAACATGACCTTTCCAGTTAATGGGTCCGATACCTGATATGGATTTTGTTCTGTAAAATACCATCACTATTAAGATGGAAACATGTTGATTTTCCATGCTGTGGTTATCCAAGTTACTAGTAGGGATGAGTAGTAGACCACTAAACCAAAAGTAGACAGATAAACTATCCATTAACAAATTTGTAGAACAGATTTTAAGCTTTATTAAGGATGGGGTTCATTTAAAGACAATATACATTTTATATAAATTTAAAGGATCGATGACCACCAAATGGAACAGGATACTTTATTACTAATGCTGGCTACAGGCAGCTATCCTCACTGACAGGTAGTAGGTGTACAATTCTGCATTTCTGTCATTCCCTGCCTGGGGTGCTAATATGAAAAGAAAAATGTTTGTAGCTCCATGGGAATCATGAAATACACTAAAACGCAGGACCAAACAGCAGACATAACCCATGAAAGGAAATGTAGGTGGTAGTCTAGTCCTGAGAAAAAAATGTAGAAAAGAAGCTTAGCAAGAAGAGACACAATATCAAATGGAAGTGTTCAGAGACAAGCGTGACCACTGGAGACTGTTGGTTATTACTTTCCTTCCAGCCATAGGGTATTTTATTCATAAGAGAAGAACGTATAATAACATATGTTTAGTCAGTCAGGCTATTCAAGATAAAACAATGCAATAAGAGGTTAACAATGTAATGACTGAAAATGATTACCTGATTATGAAATCCACCAGTGGTCAATGCACTTTACACTGTAGACTTGCAGCTGTGCCCATGCAGGTCATAGGATGTGATAGTCAGTGTTGGGGTGTTAATTAATTAAATTAAAATAAATGTATTTGTAATTCATTACAATTAGTAAGGAATTGTATGCAATTCAATTATCAGTTAAAATATTGATGATTACAAAGGGGAATTATATCCAAATACATTATTCAAATAATTACATCATTCATTACATTTTTGTATAGGCTAACCAATAATCTGTAACATATTACAATTAAAAACAAACTCTGCAACACTGGTAATCATTTCCCATGACGAGATAAACGAGGACCAGCATACTTCTCAGCATCTGAGTCCAACCAGTGGGACACACTTAAGCCCACTTCCCTTTGCCCTACTTGGAAATTAAACTTTATACAGCACTTTAGAGACTCCCTCAACACCATAGGGTACTTTTTTATTAATTACCTCTGAAACTTGAGAGTCTAGTCATTCCAAATAAGACCACCTTCATTTATCATTCCTGTTGTTTTTGTACATCAAAACAAGATGCTCTCATAACTTTTTGTTATTTGTTAGTAGAGACTAGCCAATACATCAGTGACAAATATTAACATATAAAGTACATCTGCTTAGAATATTTGAAATGTATTTATAGTATAAAATGATTTGGTGTATTTGTTTATATATTCTTGGCTATTTTAAATAATTTCATAAAGCTTACATTACATTTACTGCATACAGTTTACTTTTTAAAAAGCAGTTACTGTCATCTGCGATTATAAAGCTTTTTGTTAAACAGTATATAAATATCCTAAATATAATACCTTGCGCATATTTTTGTTAGATTACTGGATTTTTTATTATTAGAATTATTTTGTAATCACAAATATTGATATTGGCCTCAAATATCCAGAATTAATGTGGCTTTACTGAGTAGTCAAGCATTATAACACTGAAAAAACATTAAGCCAGAGGGATGAAAGTGTATCCAGCCCTCACAAAACAAATGAAAACAGACAACTGCATGCAAGCTGTATAAGTGACATGGATAATTCTCTTTCTGCTACAGTGGAAAGTGCATGAATGCATCTATTTTGGTCCTAAACTACACTAACATAATAAATATGCACATGTACAAACACCTGCCCATAAACAGAAATGGGCACCCAGGCACCTGCATACACATTATACACAAATATTTGCAGACAGAGCACTGCTCATTAAAATAAGCTCATCTCCAGATGTTCAAATACTCACAATTGTTTGTGTCCCTGGCTACAGCAATAATTCCCATTGGTTGATGCGGTATGTCTGCTCGTAGTACTTTGGTGTCACCGCCTGTGTACTTGTTGGATCGCAGCACAGACCTGCGGGCCCAGTCTGACCAGTAGATGAAATCTGCATAGATGGCCAGGCCATAGAAGTTCCCGGGGCCTGATTTGACAATGACCTAAAAATTGCAGAGCAGAGGTATTAGGACTGTTTTCACACCATCATTACACGTAATGTCAAATGTGGCTCTTGTATGCAGTATTTGTGAACTATGTTATAAGTATAGATGATATAGTCAGAGGACAAGAGGAATTCATATATTTGGCACTGTCAATATTTGCACTTCCATCCACAAACCAATCACAAATGTATGTTCAAGATTCAGCAGGAGGTAGCATCACCCAAATTTTGAGTGCAACCCTAAGACTAAATGTGGAGAATAATCTTAATGAGTCTCGACTCATTAATCAACACATCACCCCTGCCGCCCACATGACTGCTTAACCCAGATGTTGGGGGAGTAAATGACAGTGTCATTGGCAGGGAGGCAGGAATCCATCAGATCCCTCCTTGTGGGACTCTCTGGGCCTGTGGGGGGGGATCAAGGCCTCCAGCAGCTCTGTAGTCTCCGCCATTAGTGGAACAGGCTTGTAAGCAACATCACATTAGCCCTGTGCCATACCGGGATTAATGGGACAGGTGTTGATTAAAGGAGCCCAGCGTGTGGAAGCAACAACTGGCCATCACATGAGTGAGAGTCAGTGACAAGACACAGAGAGAAATATAGAACGCCAGATGGGGTAACATATTGATAGGAAATTAGATTTGGGAGACATTAGGTTTACAGCCAGAAACATATTACTTGTACGCTGAAATTGTGTTTTGGGTAAATGTGAACATATTTCATATGTTCTTATCACTAACTAACTTCAAGTATTTCACTCTTTTACTATTCAACAATATTCAAATAGCTTACTTTAGTTGTCATTGTCAAGACTCCTACCTGATTACTTACTAACAAACACTTGAAGAAGGCACAGTGTTGAGATTGAACTCAAGTGACACTCAATTTATATTCCCTCTCCTCATGGTAAAAAGGACATCTTTTCTCCACTAAACATACTGACATCTTACCTTATCATGCACCCCACTGCCCTTTGTGAAGCCCTGCCTTCATTACCGACATGGGTCTCTACTCTCAAAATGGCACAGCTCTTGTTCTTCTTTCCAACCACACTGTCAGCATGTAATGGCACTGCTGCAGTGAAGAGGATTAGCTGAACACTCCACTGCTACTACTATACATTCATGTGTTTCAATACTAAATTGGTGCTCTATAAGACATTTTATTCTACAAAACCCATTTTTATTTCAAAACATTTTTCCTACCTGCACTGATCAGTTACATACCAAAAAAAAAAAAAAAAAAAAAGCATTCTGAGAACACAACTGACAAGGGTCTTTAACCCTCCATATCCACAGCCTGTTATTAGAAAACAATGGATGGAGTTGTTTTAAGAGTTCCACGACCACAGTTTGCTGAGGCTGACAATCAGCTATATCTGTTTAATTTACACATTTTAATTGGAATAGGGAATCTGCAGCGCTCTCACTGCAAAGCCTTCATTAGCAGGACAAGGCTGCAGAAAGGGCAGGTGGGGATCTGAAGTTGAAGACTTTCTGAGCCTAGTGACCCAGCTCAGCAAACATATGGGTAGCTAATTGAGGAGGGCCAAAGTGCTGAGCTACAGGGGTCATGTCAAGAAAAAACTGAAATCCACAGCAAAAAAAAATATATATATATCTATCTATCTTGTGCTGTAATCCTTTATGCATTGGGGATAGAAAAGATATATAGCCAGCTGGAATATTTTACATTACAGAATGCATGCAACTTTTCATGCATAAAATGATAACTTGCCTCACTAAGCTTCTTTACTTTCGCAAGGAGCGCCTTTTATGATTAAGCAAACCATCTACACTCCAAAAGATGAAATATCAGAAAGAGCATCATCAGGTATCTTATCCCTTGTACTGAGTTCTAGGAACACCAACAGGTATCGGCAAGCAAATGGGAGACAGAAAAAATGTTTCATTATAGTAAAAAAGGGCAGATAAAATTGAGGTGTGTTCTCTGAAAATGTGCATTGCTTCTCAGATATTTTGTAATAAAACAGCCGCATCACTGATAGACACATGGAAAATGCATCCTTACTTGTAAGTAATTGGGTCTCTTTCATAAAAAAAACCCCCCAAAAAACAGTGTTCGATTCACTGGAATTGGAATCCAGTGAAAAGAGTGCTATACAAACACAGCCCAGTAATTTCAGTTATAATAAGATTATTAGAAATGAAAAAAATCAAATATATTTTAGGGAAAGATGTCTTTACAAAAAAAAACATTTTCAAGGCAAACATTGTATTTGTTAAAAAAAAAAAAAAACTAAAGGAAAGGAAAAGAAAAAAAAGAAAAAAAAGAAAATAAGGCTACAATTTTCAAACTCACGTATCTGCTGGAACCATCATAATCACATCTCTCAATCTTGCCAAGGCTTCCATCTGAAAAGTAGAGCTTCTCTGCTTTGTGATCAATGGTCAGTCCATTGGGTGTCAGGATGTCAGAGCTGATGATAATCCTCATTGTCTTGCCTGCTAAGGTGGATCTCATGATGCTGGGCCTCTGTTCATTCCAGTTGGTCCAAAACATCAGGCTAAAACATGTGAGGGAAACAATAACAGCAATCAGACTTTTTTTTTAAACTATAGCAAATTTAGAAGTTGCAAGTGGCCTTCTCTTCATGTGTAGATATTATTAGAAACTCCTTTGCTCTCCAGACAGAGCACAACAGTACTTCACCTCGGTACTTCTACTAATTCATATCACTCACCAAGAACTACATGCAGACTGAAACTGACTCAGTGAGCAGCAATGATGGCTTGTGATGATGCCATGCAGGTGTTTTAAGATTATTAAATAATAAGAACATTTTCTTCTCCAAATTAAATTGCTAGATGTTTATGCAGCAGTTTCACTCAGATATCAACAAGAACCCAAAGCAGCCAAGATCTACATTGCCTGTCATCTGCTTTCCTTATTTGCCCAGAAAGAGCTCATCAGTGATAAAGTGTAGCTCAGTATCAATTTGATAAAATGGATCAGCATCACAGGTTGTGAGGTAGAAGTATTCGTATTTATTCATATTCCCCTCCTTGAGGATTTCTTGGAATATAAGAAACACAGATAATAGCAGGAGAGCAAAATACATGAAAGATTTATATCTTAGTTTGTATAGGTTTTGTAAGATGGACAACATACAGTATGTTCTGAATCCACTGCTATGTAGATAAACAGCAAAAAAGAAAGTGGATATGTATTCAAATCGTACAAACAAACTTTTTTTTAGCTCCCACTCTCACTTCATAATATACTTAAGTCAATAAATTCCACTCCAGTCAGATAATAAGGATTGTGGTCAGAAGTCACAACCAGGAACTGCTGATTAATCACTTGAGTTGGAATTTAAATTATCAGACATTGGGATAGATTTGGTGTCAAAGTGCCAGTGCAGCAGACTGTATACCGAAGTTAAGAAATGCATTTAGCGAGTAGAACAGGGGAAGACAATCACTTCTTTTAGGCTGCTCATAGTACCATT
>JANJYP010226390.1:0-14969 GCA_024605115.1 Rastrelliger brachysoma | reverse complement strand
TGACCATCTATCTATCATCCATATTTACTGTTTAAAAATATAACTAATCCCAGCTTCATCTCAATCTATCTCTGTCTCGTTAAACATTTAGTTAAGGTAAAAATAAATTGAAATAGGACATCAGGTGAAATACTCTACTGGTAACATTGTACTTTAAGATTTATGGGTGTAAATCTCAAACTGTTGCCTATAGGCTATAATAACTGACTTTATTGGGCAGGTGATAAAAATAGACAGTGAGGGCAATGTCTGACAGTGAGCCAGGTAAATCAAAGTACTTGATGAATGTGCTGATATGCTGCTTTACTTCTCAATGACGCAATGAGGTTTAAGTGACTTCAATCATAAACTGTGATGGCAGGGTGAATGCTGGATTCAAAAAGGCTTTGTTATTATTTCATCAGATACTCTACTGGTTCTTCTCATTANCACACACACACACACACACACACACACACACACACACACACACACACACACACACACACACTAGTTTAAATAACTTTTCTTCAACTTTACTCTACTATAGTACAACTAACATTATTTGGAATTTGACCAGTGTGTGGGATATCTGCTCTGTCTTTGTTTATTCTATTTTTTTCAACATCTGCTTTTACTGTAATGTTGTCCGGTATGTGTGTGACAACGGAGACAAATACCTTGACAATGCTTCCACCTAGTGGACATATTTAACTTTGTGGTAACACCATTTAAAACGCAACATGGAAAGGATCACTGTAACTTGCTCTACTGTTCAAACAAAACAGCAAATTACAGCAAAAGTTAAAAGTTAAAAATAGGACATATAGCAGCATGTTTCAATTAAGGACAGTGTTAGTATGAGGTATCTATAGGCATGTCTTTAAAAATATACAGACAGCAGTGTCATCAATAGTCTATAACAGACACAAAGTAATAATTAAAGCTTAAGGTATATATTTGAGCTAGAGAAAGCATGCAGCTCAACAAAATGTGAGAAAACGATCAAAGAAAGAAAGAAAGAAAGAAAGAAAGAAAGAAAGAAAGAAAGAAAGAAAGAAAGAAAGAAAGAAAGAAAGAAAGAAAGAAAGAAAGAAAGAAAGAAAGAAAGGAAACTTTATCACTCACATCTCTCTCCATCTGTCACGGCTCTTTATTCCACTACCTGCCACCATAACAGACAACACGAGGAGCTACCTTCGTCCTCTGGGAATGAAAACTACTGCACGGCGCAACATCGCCGCGCGCTTGACTTGGAACAGACACTGCCTCCTTTAGTTGAAGTCATAGAGGAGCTTATGTGAGCAGGTGTAGGACTGATCGTGAATGGCGAACGTGCTTTTAAAAAGCGCGGTTAATTGTTAATTGAAAGAAGCGTCGAAATCGACCTAAGGTTTTCTAGTCATCTGATGCTGCTTTTCTTATGCTGCTTTCCCAATTTAGACTTCATTTTGCTTGAATTTCGTTATGTAGGCTAAATTATTTTTATTAAACGCAGAACATCAAAATCACTTTGGGATGGACTTAACCTACATTTCAAATTCATCTTTTTCATCCATCATTTCGCCTGAAAATGTAAAGCAAGGTAAGTTGTTTGCTTCCTCTTCTTTCCTTTTTCCTTTTTTTTAAATTAAGTGTTAGACAGAATACTTCTCTGTGCACAAAAGTTTGAATTCTGTCAAACCTTAAATGATCATTAAAACAAGTAAGGCATAACCAGTATATTGAGAACTTCTTTCGGTCATTTATATCTGATATTAGTGTACATTCATTATTGATTATTAGACATTATGATCTTTTTACCTCCAGTAAAGTATTTATAGATACCAATCAATGGCATCAACATATCTGTTATATCTGACATAAAGCATTCTGTTTGTGTCGTCTTTGCCAGATTATGAACAATACAACAATGTGCTCATACCCAGCATCTATGGTGTCATCTGTTTCTTTGGGATTTTTGGAAACAGCATTGTTATCTACACCATTGTGAAGAAGACCAAGTTCTGCTCCCAGCAAACAGTACCAGACATATTTATCTTCAGTTTGTCCATAGCAGACCTCCTCTTTCTCCTTGGCATGCCTTTCCTCATTCACCAGCTTGTGGGCAATGGCTCCTGGTGCTTTGGTGCTACCATGTGCACAGTGCTTACAGCACTTGACTCCAACAGTCAGACTGTCAGTACATACATCCTGACTGTGATGACTCTGGATCGCTACCTGGCCACTGTCCATCCCATCCGCTTCAAACATATCCGGACCCCCTTCATGGCAGGGGCAGCAGTAGCGCTTGTGTGGGTGTTCTCTCTGGTCTCCATCACTCCTGTCTGGATGTACACAGGACTCATGCATCTCAAGGATGGAGCAGTTGGCTGCGCCCTCCTGCTACCTAACCCAGCCACAGATACATACTGGTTCACCCTCTATCAGTTCTTCTTAGCCTTTGCTCTTCCTCTGGTGGTCATCTGTGTTGTCTTTTTCAAGATTCTTCAAAACATGTCAGCTACAGTGGCTCCACTGCCCCAGCGCAGCCTGAGGATGCGTACACGGAAGGTGACCCGCATGGCAGTAGCCATATGCCTGGCCTTCTTTATTTGCTGGGCCCCTTACTATATCTTACAGTTAGCCCACTTGGGAGTACATCGACCTTCCTTTGCTTTCCTGTATGCCTACAACATTGCTATCAGCATGGGCTACGCCAATAGCTGTATTAATCCATTTATCTACATTATATTAAGTGAAACATTCAAGAGGCAGTTCATTATAGCCATTCGGCCATCCCAACGGGTCTTCAGAGTTGCCCCCGCTCTGGTTGATGGCAGCATGAGTCTGAGGATGGCACCAGAAAGCTCCCATCCATCTCACTTGCGGTCATCGAGAGAACTACTGCAAAACATGCTGCCTGTCACTGTGGCTGTGCACTGAGATGGACAATCTATTGCTCATAACTGCCAACCACTATCAGCAACAATCTGCCATCTGCCACTACTGACTGCTCCTGTTTTTTTCTGTTTACATAAAGACATAATGAAGGATATTTGAACTACACTGTACATTATGTACCTAGTAGTGATGCTATTTGAAATGGAATTTCAAGGCATGTTTAATGTTAGCAATGATGATCTATACTAATCCTTTCATCAAAAAGAGAAAAACAAGAACATTAAATGACATGTATCCAGTATGTGACATTTTTGGACTCTGTAAGCTACAGAAAATCAGAGAACCAGGTCAACCTTTTTCCAACAATGAAATGCAAATTACAGACTGAATCACAGGAGAGCATAATGAGTGACTACTGAAAGGAGACTGGTATTTAATGTAGGCTTTAATTAATCATTATTATACCTCTGTAGAGTTTTCTTTTTATGCATATTTTAGGTCGACATTTGAAACGGCCATTGCTGAATATAGACATTATAGTACATTTCATGAATCAACCTTAACATTTGCAGTAAGTACATGCCATGTCACTACAGGAAATTGTACATAATGTTGCAATTTGTTCAAAAGAATGGGACACTGATTTTGTGACGTGCACAAGTGACTAGATGATGTGGAGGTAGGGTACACTTTGTGTGTTCAAAGTGTACCCTTGGTTTTACACCTAAAAGTTCAAATGTAAACGTCAAAAGTAATCAATCTTGAATGTTTTATGTCATGATCTTCGTTTAGCTGTTAGATCACAGAATGTAGTGCGCACACATCATTATGTTTGTCTACCATCCAGTTTGACAGTGTATCTGATAACCACACCACTAATAGCCAGTATAACAAACACATTATCTGTAGTCTTGTATTTCATTATTGGAAATCATCAGAAACAGCTGACATTAATACATTCCATGTGCAAGGCATTTATTGCATATTTATAGTGCTGCAGCTTTTTCAAATGTTGTAAATAATTGGCTTTTATTGTGGCGTAAAACAAACTGTTCCTGTTAACAGGCTGTTTGCCGAGTCATTGCTTGCATATTAACACATCGGAAATGTCAAAACAGTTGTATTCGGCGGTGGAGCGTCTTTAAAGTGAGCACACACAGCTGCAGGCGGTGCATGTAGTAATTACTGAGAGTGTAATAATTAAAGAGTGTAAGAGCTCTGCTAGTGGCCCTCGGAGGATGTGCAGCTCCTTACATCCCACGTTTTTTTTTCCTCCCCCTAAATCACTAAGGAAAGACAGACTGCACACTTGCTTCCTTGCTGTGCATTACCTAATGGCTGCAATTTAAATGCTGTTTTTTCTTTGGGATGTGATAAGTATCTGCTTCTATATCGTCTCATTGTTGACATTGCTCAAGGTGACATGTTTATTATATAAATGTGGCTGTTTGTTTTGTGATGCTGTGACACAGTTCTTTATATTCAGGTACTATCATGTGTGTATTATAATATTATACTCTGCCCTGTACCTTTACTGGTAAATTGTACTTGTTAAGATACAGGAGACTGTGTTTACCATGCTCAAACATGAAGGACTTGTCTAGGAGGTTAAATTCAGTTCATTCTTAATTAAAAGGTTCATACCTAAGATAAGAAAAGACATTAAGATAAGACTTCATTGATCCTCAGAGGACTTTTCCCCTCATGGGCAAATTTGCATGTTACAGCTTTGCAGCAAAGTCAAGTTAATGGAATATATGTGTGTTATAAATTTTACAATATAGAAAGAGACACATACACTCTCTTCTCTACGTACACTCTCTTCCTCCCACCCCTCCCCCTCCTTTCAGTCGTTATGTGCACTATGTGTTTCCAGATCAGCTTCATTGCAACATGATATTGATTCTACAGTTTGTAAACTCAACTGGATTGATGAACACTATTCATCTAAAGATATTCCCCTCATTTTCATGATTATAGTAGAAAGCATCGTTAGTTCCAAATCCCCCATAGGTCAGCAAATTTCCATTCACTAACGTAACAGATCCATCAGAATCAACCTTGCAGACCTGTATAGATTTTTCCTTTGATTCACCCCATGTCTGCATAGTTACATACTATATACATATACTAATACATCACATGCATAATTTTATGATGTATAGATTTTGATTGCTTTGTAACATTGTGTCAATAAAGTGTCACATTCCACTGAAACATCTGCATTCAACTGTATTCAAGGTCGTATATCAGGCTGGAAACATTATGACATGTATGTTGTCAGATGTTTCTGGTCAATGATTTTTCCCTCAGACCCAGGAAGATAAGGTAACAAAGTAATTATTTACTGTGTGAGATTATCTTGAAGTAAATGCAGTGATCGATCAAGGAAGCTTATAAAAAATGCTTGACGTCAATGGCAACATAGGTTCATGTTTGTCGATGTGTATGGAGTCTTTTCTTCATTTCAAAGCTTCAATATATCTCGCATTCATTGTAAAACTGGAGGGATGGATACAAAAGCACATGGGTAGTTTTATAACTCCTTCAGTAGCAATGAACCATAACCATAAACACTCTTGAAATGGTTATTTTTCTTCTGTACTACAGGTTACAATGAACAATAAAAGAAATGCAGGCTGCTTTTTGACAGAATTTCAGATAAATGTCAGGAACTCTCAATGTGCAAAGTGCAGAAATATCCACTTTTTAGCGTCCACTTTCTGCTACTTATATGCATAGTCTCAGGTAATTGAACCTAGAATTGCTGATGTTGATATCAAGCACAAAAGAAGAGTAGCCTAATTCATCAAATGATCAGTGAGCAGGGCTTTAATCTTCATGACATATAAAGAGATATAATAAAAGCAAAAGAGCCCGAGGCACTGATGAAGATGTGCTTTAAAAAAAAATCTCTGCAAGACTGAAAATGACAGTCTGCTATAAATAATGCACTTTGGATTAATAGCACATAAACAACAAAGAAACAAACTCAGTTGTCATGTTAGTAAGGACAAAGACATTGGTGGAGGTTAAATGATGAAAGACATCTATCTGTTAATGACTTGAAATATATCACGATGAAAGATGAAAGATTTCAACTGAGATCTTTTTGACACTACTATGTGTTCCACTTTCATCAGCTTATACAATTTTCTCATGTTCTCCCAGCCTCCAGTGGTTGTTTCAGTCAAGTCAAGCTTTCCATCTTTTACTTTGTATACAGATTTGTCCAAATTTCCCTTAAAAAACAACTAATTTGAGCATGTACCAGATGATCGATAAACAGAAAATTAGCCCTGCACAATGTTGCCCATCCCCCATTAACATGTCGTTGCTCATTGCCATCATTGGAACCCCCCGTGATGAGAAACAAAAAAAAACACAAGGCAGATATAGATATATTTTTTGGTGTTCACATTATTGTGCTGTTTATGAATATAACATTAGGAAAAAAAGCAATAAAACTTAAGAATGCCATTTCACCTGAAGGTTTAGATGCCTGTCAAACCTGAATGAAACAGACGCTAGGGCATCTTATACTAATAGGAAACACAAGCGGGTGTCCACATTGCCTCTGAATGATGACATCCTCTGGTGATGGGGACAAAGCAGTAACAACAGGAATGGCCTCAGGACAAAAAAGAAAAAAAAACATCAATACAACAGATCTCAGCATGAGCAAAGACAGCAATTACCCTTTTTATAATGAGTTTGGTCCAAAAGATAGAGGCTAGTCTCCGGTTCTCAAACAACCCCTGGAAACTGTTGTATCATGCTGGAAATAATCACAACACTGATGTCTTTTTGTTATTTAGACGAGTAAATAATGAGCTCCAATCACTGCCAATAATCAATCCCTTACATATGGGGTATCATTATAAACAACAACACAAGACTTAACAGGAGGTTTATCTTCTTTCAAATTGCCCCCACTGGGATTAATAAAGTTATNCCCTTACATATGGGGTATCATTATAAACAACAACACAAGACTAAACAGGAGGTTTATCTTCTTTCAAATTGCCCCCACTGGGATTAATAAAGTTAAGTGTATTGTATTGTATCCTTTAAGAAAACATTTTCACTCCTGAATATGAAATTGTGTAGGAAATGGCTGAACGTCTGCATAGAGGTTGGAAACAGGTAAGCTGCCTCAGTTCTTTGTCTGTACTGCTATAGCACCTCTAAATTACCAGGTTATAACACAGAATACTCTAAGACATTACAGATTAAACAAACAAGATGAATGATTTATGGATTACAGACACACAAACAAAAAGCTAACTGGATAACATGCGGAAGTGAAGATACTTATTTCTAACATGTTACCAAGCTAAAATTATTATTCTGCACAAGTTACCAGGAAGTGGTATCAGCTGCATGCAAGATTATTAAAAACCTATATAATGATGTGCAATGCTTGTGATGAATTCATTTTTAGCTATTAACATTACATAGATATTCTCAGTTTCCTCTTAAATCATGTATTGGCATGTCAATTAGGTTATCATTCATTTGAAGAAACTGACAATTCACGGTTACATGGAATAACTGAGAAAGGCTTTACAGTGTAGAGAAGGAAAAGAAAAGCAGAAAATTAAGAAATTGGCTTCTGGGAATTAACAAGAGTGACACTTGAGGTGAAGTTAAAATTTCACATTGCTGTATAAAAGCATAGCCTGTGTCATTAAATTGTCCAACCAGTCAACAAGAGAGGCATTTTCAGCAAGAAAAAAAAAAAGCACACATTTCTTCACTGACATGAAAGAAAGCATCTGAAGGTTTTGTTGAATATGTTGCTCTTTCACAACCTTTCCTTTTTTTTTTTTTAGGTCCTGTTTTTCTGAAAAGTCTTGAAAGAAAGCCATTTTTACTCAGGAAGCAGCAGCAACACTTTGCTCTCCTGCTGGAACACCTGCAGGAGAACTGAGAATGAAAGAACATAGCCCATACTTCCTTTTATGACTTACCAAAACAAATATGTACATAGCCATGTTATAACAATATATGGGAGCTTCAGTATTATGTTGTTTCTACCTATGTTGTTTTTAACCAAAGAACCAGCTGAACTTTTTACTTGCTGGTCTTCTGTAAGAAGTAGATCATCTGATAAGATTTGCAACAGTTTAAATAATGACACAACACAGCAGGTCACTAATTTCAGCTGCTGGTCACTGCAGTAAGAAAATAATTTGATAGTGAGCATCTTCTTTGACAATTAACTATCCATTTTGATGAAATTATAAACATTCTGAGACACTGACAACGTACAATTAGCCAATTTACGCTATAGTAGGCTATGACCCGAGTAGCCAATACACTTGCTAGCAGGTTGACCTCTACAAATAATGTAAACAGATTAAATGTGCTTTTTGCTAACAGTAAGTGGGATCTGCAGCCATGCTAGCAGCTATGTCAGCAAACATGCTCACAATGATGACGTTAACACACTAATGCTAGGTGGGTGTAATATTCACTTTAGTTTAGTGTTAGCATGCTAATATTTGCTAATTGGTGTTAAGCAAGTACAGTTGAAGCTGATGGGCATATGATTGATTTTCGCAGTATTTGATGATTGACCCTTATAACAACTATTGAACAAAATGAAAATTTGACCTCATGATAGCACTACGTTTTCTTGCTGTTGTCCTTGCCATGACTTCTACCTTGAAACTACTACTTTGAAAATGGTCTCATTTTATTGTAGTCTTGCACATCCCGTCACAATGTTGACTAATGGATTGCTGCCCTAATGTTTCTAATTTGTTGTTTTCCATATGCAATACCCCATTTGCCTCATTGAGTCAGAAAATGACTTGGATAATAAAAAAAGACAGTCAGTGCAATTCATCCTCAGGCCACCATAAAAACCTACACCAAATCTCATGGCAATCTACTTTAATTGTTGCTGATGTACTTTTTTTCCTCCTAAAAGACAGTCGGGGTATCTTCAGTCAGTAGTATTAATCCCCTAGGGGTTATGACTGTCTGTTCAAAAATATTATGATGACTCATATGATAGCTGTTGAAAGTCTGAACAAATGTGTGTAGAGCGACAGATATCACTGAAGCCATGCAACCAGATTTGGTATATCCTGTTTCAAGGTTCCTGAAGGTAATCTTGAATCACTTCAGGGTCTATCTTTAAAACTTGAAATCCATCAAAGTGCTCTTAAAAATGTTCATTCTCAGTTTTTACACCTACATTGAATATACAACTTTCATTTACTGCACTTAAAAACACCTCTCGACACCTCATTTCACTGTATTTCAAGGAAACAAGCCTTTGTCTGACTCTGGAGTGCTGCTATTCTGGCTGGTGAATTGCAGGAATTCAGAAAATTCACTCAGAACAATCACACCTGTCAGGAGTTTGAAAAAAAAAATAGCACAGCTGTCTTTTGTGAGAAAAAGCTGTGTTTAATTTGCAATCCATAAAACTTGCAGTACATTAAGCAGACATTATAGACAGTCCAGTACAGAGACTTTTGTGTGTTGTGTCCAATTCAACCCCAGTTCACCATACTTTATCAATCTTATCTTATACAGTAACCTCAAACATATAGTTACTAATGCTTTAATCTGATACTTAAATTACATAATTACACATCAGGTACAAAATGTAGACTTTTAAAAAAGTTAATAATAAAATATAATCTAGCCATATTTCCCAAATAATGTCTCAGAAACATCCTTCATTTATCATTTTGGTAAAGAGAGTTGTTAAACAGTAATGTTAAATGACACAACGACATGAACCACGATTACAGTGTAGGCAACCAATATGGACTCTTCTCTCACGGAAGAGCTCGGACACGTTTACATTCCCTAATAATCCCCAGTGATACATTTACAATGCATAAGTTAACAAAATAGCATCTAAAAAAGTTGACTGGCAAATAAAAAAACAAAACAAAAAAAACAAATCACAAATCAAGCTGTAATTAAGGAGCATTAATCCCTCCTATAGGTCTCAGTGGGGGAATTTGAAATGTTTTGCTCCTCTTCCTCCAGCAGAAAAAAATTAAAATAAACACAGTGCAGATACAGAAATGGTGATTATGACTGATGATGACTGTGAATTAAATATACATCAGATATGCCGCAGGGGCTTCCGACTGCTGACTCTCTGAAAGGTGAATACTTTATGAAAGTTTGTGTGAATGTGACAAAACATGATTACCTGTGGGACTCATCAATTCCATGTGACTGTGGAGAAATAATATCGTGCGCACGTTTGCACACAGTGTGAAACTTCTGTTCAATTCCAGATAAGGAAACTGCTTCAAACTGAGCTTTGCTTTATGACAATTTTTTTTATTTCATTGGGACCATTTAGAAACCCTGCTTCACTGAAAAAGACATAACTTCCTTTATTTTAATTTTTTTTTACTGCCCTGGAAGCAAATGCATTTTTTTTGTCAGAGCAATCCTACCTGTGATAACCGTTTATCACTCCCACACAGAACAAAGATGAAACCAATAGATCATTTCAAGGGGAAGCATTGTTTACACAAGCCCACATTTCCATTTTGAAAACCCAGGTGAAGCTTTTATTTACGTATTTAACCTCCATGCTTTAATGATCTATTTATTTTGTACACATTGTTGGTCAGTATCTGGATTCTGGAACATATATTTTTTTAAAAATCCTGCTTTTTTGCCAGTTTTGGTACAGTGTAATCATTCCTAAATTAGAAATGCATATAAAAAAACATATAATCTTGGGTCATGTAGTAAAATATAAAAGTGCAATGATAATATAACAGGAAAATTATAATAAATGACAAAGCATATGATGCATGTTGTTATAGCAGCCAATGTACAGTGCAGTTAGTACTTTTTTTTTTGTTGTTGCAGTGTTTAAGAACATGTTTTAGCCCATTATCTGTAAATTCCAATACACATCTTTTTACTCAGCTTTTTCATAGCTTTATATTGGTTGTCTCTTTATGCATAATGGACTAATAAACATGTAAATTCATCAAATTTGGCCTCTGAATATTGATCTCATGAGCTCATGTATTGACAGTAGACCGTTTTTTTTTTTTTGCGAAACAAACTCTGGAAGCAGGAATCACATCACGTCACAGCAGTGTCTCTCCTCGTATACTCCAACTCTGCATAGATTTAGTTTTAAGACACACACAGGTAAAGAACTTATAATAACAGTACTATGAATGGGAGAGAAGATTTTACTTTATTTCTTTCTTTCCGACGACGCATCCTGCGGGCAGCTTCTCGCTTCTCTGGTCGCCACGTGTAGAGATCAGTAGAGAGGTCCTAAGGTTTCGACAGTCATTCTGGGCTGTCACAGAGGCACTTGTGGTGAGAAGAAAAACAAATAACAAAGCTATCAGTCACATGGTAACCACTCACTGGAGCAATATGATTAACATAATGATACATGAACAATGAAGGATGAGTGAGTAATAAAACAGGCTTCAGAAATGAGAAGTGACAGTATTTACTTGATGTTAAATTCTGTAAGACTGAAATCATATCACACTGTTAATACATGATTTATTCCAGCTGCACAGAATATTCCCAATTAACTGTTGACTTCTGAATTATGTATCTTTTTTTTCACTTTAATTTGCTCTCATTTGTGTTTTCTTGTCACCAGCCAAACATAAAAAGCCTCTGTTGAATGAATGACGTAGCCTAACCAGCCTCAAAAACAGGACCCGGGGACAGGTCTGTGCCTACCCAAGGAGGTGGTACTGTATCGTGTCCGCTGTAGAGTGGCGTAGCTGGGCCTGTCTGACAGCAGGACTCGGTGGGCCGGATGGGTGGCGATATCGCCGTTCCTCTGTAGGGACGCGCACCTGCGAAATGTCAGATCCAGCTTAGTTTGAATGTTGCTGGAGCTGTGAGCACGTTTAATGTCTACGGGCTCGTGACTGCTGGCCTTTCCGTTCACCAGCTGCGCTTTGCAGTTTTGGCCGTTGCAGTTGGGGCTGATGTTGGCCCTCCTCTCGTCTAGCGCCACTGTGGTCAGTGTTCCGTTAGAGAGGGACATTCTGGCCGAGTTACTGCACGCAAGCTTTCCCATTTGTCCGTGGCCGTTCATACGCTTCTCCTGGCCTTTGACGGGTGACCTCTGAATGTCTTTTTTCATGAAACCGGTTTTGAAAAATGACAAGAGGCTTTCGTGGCTCCTGCCCTCATGACCCTTTTGACCCCTCTTATCCTCGGGTTGAAGGACCATCTGCAGCAGGTCTTTTCTAGAGGTCCCTCCTGTCTGCACCTTGGCTCTTCTCAGTGTGGAGTCTCTGCTTGGAGGTGCACTGTGGCTGATATGACCTCCTAGAATAGCCCCTCTTTGGAGCTGCAGATCCAAGGTCCTGCCCTGGTCCTGCCTAGCTCTCTTAGATGACCTATGCCTCAGAGAACTGTCATCCCTGCCTTTGACATTGCTGCTGACACCCTTCTCTGCGCATGGTCTGCTCTGTCCCTCCGGTATTTTGGGAGAGTAACAAGTGTCCGAGCTGAGTTTATCTGTACAGCTTAGGCTGCTACCGCTTGGTGAGCTGCAGTCCTGTCCTACTTCAAAGGCTCTTCCCTGGGCATTCCTCTGTGGTGGGGTGGCCACCAGTTTTATGATAGGGTCTTTGGTACATCGTGGCCGGCGGCCAGACTCCAGATACTCCACCAGCTCTCCGGGCTGGGTCTGGGCTGGCTGTTTAATGCGGTCCTTGGAGCCAAAGGACCACCGCAGTGGCAGAACTTTGCTCAAACTCTCTTTGGGCTTTGTTGGCGACCTCATGCTTACACTCCTGCCTTGAGTGCCACGGACAAACGGCTTGGCTTCAAATCCATCTACAAGAAGAGACATGACATATTAGCTGCTTCAAAAATAGTATGTGATTAAGTCAATTTGTGACAACATTCAATAGTCTACATGAACATGATTTGAATTGCCTTTGTTGTAAGAGTAAACATTTAGAGACTAAAACAATATAAAAGGATAGTTTGACATTTTGGGAAATACACTGGTTTCTCTCACACAGTTAGATGAAAACATTTAGGTCACTCTTGTNTCACTGTGTTAAACTAAGCTAACATCTACTGTACAGACCCAAGCTGCATGTTTACTCTTTGTAATAAAGTGAAAAAGCAAATTTTAAGTGTTTTTTTTATATGTAACACATCAAAGCATGTTCTTTCATATACTTACTTATGTCTACAATTTTAGGGGGTTCGTCCCCAAACACTGGCAGCTCCGGGGACTCTGGTGCCTGTGTGGGTCCTGGGGGTCCAGTGATGGGTTCTGCAGACACCAGGCTGTCTCTCTTACTGCCCCCTCCTGTCAGCCGGACCAGCCAGTGATCAGAAGCGGATGAGCTTGTGGAACCTGCAAGAAAAAGGAGAAGAAGAAGAAATGAAGTTAATGGAAATGTGTTTTTACTGTTGATGTAGTTGCAGTCGTACACACCAACACAGAGAACAAAAAGCAGCACTCATCACCCTCACAAAAGCCACGGTGCATCAATCCACTCTGCAAAAATATAATCTACAGTCGCATGGAATCATCAGCGTTTTCACCCACCTGCGACTACTTTTGTAATGCCCCGGTAAATGGCAACCTTTGTTAGCAACAGGCCTGTTTTTCTCTACAACCTGAGAACCTTCATTTATGCAGGCTGAAAAAAAAACTGAAAATGTGCACTGATGCTGGTCAAAGTGAGAAGACCAAACAATTGCAATTGAAAAACAGAAAAACCTGTAGATAATAATGATGCAAGGTGTAATGATGCCTCTATACTCCCTCCATTATTTCTATATTCTGTCATGATAACGTAAAGCAGATTCAGCCTGACTGTTCATAATATAACAAGCCGCTACAGAGAATTTCAAAAGGACTAACCGGTGACTGAGGAACTGGCAGACCACGGGGGGATGTTGTTTCTTCTCTGATAGAAGAGGATGTAGGCTCCTCTTGTGCACACCTCCCCTTCTGGAACTGGCTCAGCGCTGCTGTCATCATAACTGTACCACTGGCCGTCTACTGAGTTCCTACAGAAGGCTGCAATCATAAAAACAATATAATGATGCTAGAGCTCGGGGAAATGTGAAATGTCACCGATTTGATGTAATGTGAACTTTAAAGGTATATTTTTAGTGTTTGTTATCGAGACCTGTGTAATGTCCGCCGTGCATTCCTCCGTGGTGGTTGCACACAGCGTACAGGTCGTACAAGAAGTCAGGTGGGGTGAGGTCAGGTCGCCGGGGTTGTTTCCAACCCGGTTGAAGAGGGGGCTGCGGATGGGTGCCGTGGTTACGGTTCACCATGTGAGGCGTCATGTCCAGGCCCGCCATGGGGAAATGTACGAACGTGGTGAGCTTGTTCCTCCGTTCGCCCACCTGCCTGAAGCGCTTCAGGTGGAGGATGAGGATGTCCGGCAGCGTCCACAAACTCATTTTCACCATGCCCTGCTGCAGCTGCTTACAGTGAGGGCACTTCCAGGCATCGTCTGGGGCGAGCTGAAAGGCATGGAGAGTCAAAAATAAGAAGATGGTGGAATTTTCTGTGTCTGCTTCCCATAAACCAAAGCCAAAGCTCATTTGTTTTTCTAATTTGGGTTAATCATTGTTCTTAGAAATAATGTATGACTGAACCTAGCAAATTCACTTGGAAGAGGAAGTAAATGGAAAATGTTGCCATGGCTACAGCTTTTTTAAAAAAAATCTCTGATTTCCATCATGTTAAAAGAGGTTGTCTGATCACCATGATGATTTTCTTAATTTTAGTGAATATCCATGTTTTTGTAAGGTGTGACAATGTGAATCATTAAGTGAGTCATAATCCATGTATGTGTGTGTGTTTGTGTGTGTGTGTGTGTGTGTACATTCGGTGAGTGCATGCATGCAGGTACAGTACGTGCCAATTTACACCCGGAGTACTTGATGGCAGGCTACCTCAAAATAAGGAAGACAAACAAGATAACAAGGCGGAACAGCAGTTATGAAATGATGTCTTCATTTTTTATGGTTTTATATAGACCGGCCTGAACTGGTCTTAACACACCAACCTGTTCTGACAGCAGCCTTGCTAATGTGTCCATATGTGACAGATTTCACTCAGATGTCCCACTTTCAAG